>VWPU01023777.1:0-16878 GCA_013398955.1 Callaeas wilsoni | reverse complement strand
GCGCGGGGCCCTCAGCGGCGGCGCGCGCCGCGCTCTCGCGAGATCTCGGCCGCCCTCGGCGCCGGCGCGGCCGCGGCCCGACGGGATCTTTCGAGAATTGCCGGGGCCGCGCTCCCCCCTCAGCGCCGCCGCCATGTCCGTGGTGGGCATCGACCTGGGCTTTCAGAGCTGCTACGTGGCCGTGGCCCGCGCCGGCGGCATCGAGACCGTCGCCAACGAGTACAGCGACCGCAGCACGCCGTGAGTGAGCCCGGGAGCCGCGCCGGGGAGGCGGCAGGGCGCCCGCGGGGCCCGGCGTGGCGGGGCCGGGGAGGGAGGGAAGCGGCGGGGGCGGGAGGAGCGGAGGTATAAAGTGCTTACAGACACCGAGGGGGCTCCGGGAGACCCCCTCAGCTGCCTATCGTAGAATCACAGAGTGTTAGGGGGTTGGAAGGGATCTTAAAGCTCATCCAGTTCTACCCCTCTGCCCCACGGCAGGGACACCTTCTATTATCCCAGGTTACTCCAAACCCCGTCCAGCCTGGCCTCGAACACTTCCAGGGATGGGGCAGCCACAGTTTCTGTGCGCAGTCTGTGCCAGTGCCTCACAGGGAAGAATTTCTACCCTATCTCTAACTGAAATTTCTCCTCTTTCGGTCTGAAGCCATTCCCCCTTGTGCTGTCAGTCCGGTTCCTGATGCAGAGTTCCTCTCCAGCTTCCTTGTAGCCCCTTCAGACGCTGGAAGATGCTCTGGGGTGTCCGCACAACCTCCTCATTTCCAGGCTGAAGAGCCCCAGCTCTGTCAGCCTTTCGGTGCAGTACGGCCGGTTTGTCCCCCCGAGGCGGGGCTGGGCTCTCGGGATTAGAGGGACAGGGGCTGCGAGTGTAGGGAAAAGCATCCCTGGCTGCTGGAAGTGCCAGACCTCAATTCCCGGTGTGTTCGCACGCCGTGTTCCGGTAGCAGGGCTGTCGTTCCGCTGCGGTCCCTGCACAGCAGGACCGGGAAGGGGAGGGCTGAGCCCCATGGCCTGTCCTGGGACCAGAGTTTGGGAAAGCTGCTCAGCAGCCTCCAGTGCCAGGACAAGGGGAATGGCTTCAAAACTGACAGCAGGTTTGGACTGGGTATTGAGAAGGAATTGTTCCCTGTGAGGGTGGGCAGGCCCTGGCACAGGATGCCCAGAGCAGCTGTGGCTGCCCCTGGATCCCTGGCAGTGCCCAAGGCCAGGCTGGACAGGGCTTGGAGCAGCCTGGGACAGTGGAAGGGGTCCCTGCCATGGCAGGGGTGGCGCTGGGTGGGCTTTAAGGTCCCTCCCAACCCAAATAATTCCATGATTCCATGATACAATGTGATCACTATATTCTAACCCTGCTCAGATAATGATCCCTCCGAACACATTCTCAACAGGAGCGTGCATTGCCTCTGTTTAATAAGGAACTTCCTAAGAAGGAGGGAGAGAACTGGAGTAAAACTCTATGAATGAGTTGCAAAGTGAAAGTGGAAGAAGAATTTGCATCCAGAATTGGACTTTAGACCTGGACAGGAACTGTGGGGAAAGCTGTCTTAAAAGTGTTCCTGCAGCTTCCCCTCTGTTGCAGGATGGCTTTATTTAAGTAGATACTGAAGTAACCGTCTTGGTGAGACAATTGCATCATGTTCCATGTTTGGGGTTTTTTAGATCCCTCAGATCATTTCAGGAAGCCCAGAGTGACCTTGCTTCTCGTTAGACAATACATCAGTGTTTGCTCGCTCCTGTCTCTAGGCAATGAATAAACGGAGAAGGAAATTTTGAATTCAGCACATGTGCTCGAGTATCTGGAGATCTCCTCAGTGTTCTCAATAATGTGGAAGTTTAAAGGTTAGATGTGCTGGGAAAACATTGAACATAGAGAATATCAGAGCTGTGCTCTAATAGCTGTAGGTATTTGGCCCTCAGGGAGTGGAAGTTCTGCTGATAAATAGATATATTTGAGATGCGAGCACATGTCTCCCTTGGTGAAGGAGATGAGCTAAATAAAATATCTGATACAGTGCATCTCTTGGGAAATAATTCAGTTATGGGAGCCTGAAGCGAAATTGGAAGAAATGAGCATAATGAAAATGAGAGGGTTTTAACAGGACTTAATCTCCAGGTGCTGTTCTGAGGGAGTGCAGAAAACCACTCTGCAAGCAGACCCTTCTATTAAAAGAAGTTCTGCATGGTCTTTAAGTGACTCGGAATCAGCAGCCTGGTTCAAACAGTCAGGGCTGAGCAGTTGTTACAGTGGGGAAGTCATGCAAGGTGTTGCAGCAGGTTTCCTCAGGCACTGGCTCATGGTTAGGGTTAAACACCGTGTTTTCTGTGTGTTTTTGTAATAATTTGTATTGTTAAAATAAACCCCACTGAGTGCATTGTACTGAGTTCAGGGGCACAGATGACACTCCCACAGAATCTGCTTTCAGCTCTGGTACTTGGATTCTTCTGGAATGCCGTAAAATTGGAATTTGTGCATTCCAAAGCTGTGCAAACCATGTTTGCCTTTGGACAGGGATAAGTGGTAGAGAGAAAGGTAGTGGAAACTGAGAGGAAAAAATGAGATAGTTCAATTATTTCTGTAGGGATGAAGGGACTTGAGTTAAATGAAATCATTGTGGTTGACCGTCTGGAGCTGGTGCTGATCATCAGTGCAGAGGACGCGATCTGGGGGGGGACAGGGGATCTTCCCAGTGGCTGCGAGGGTGAGGAGGTGTCTCCAGGTGAGTGAGGCAGAGATTTTAACTTTCTGAAGTTAGCCCTCTGATGACCTTCCCTGTGAATGTTTCTACTTAAAATGCACTGGTTAGTTATTCAGCTTCCAGAAATTGTGTAAGAATGTAATTTGTATTTCATGACTTCACTGGTTCCTGTGAACTGGTTTGGGGAATGAGACTGGTTGAAAATGCTTCCTGCTCTCCCTCCTTCTTCCCAGTTTCACCCAGCTCTGTGCTGGGTCCCTGCATGGCTCCCCAAGGCTCTCATCTGAACGAGTGCATTTGTGTTGGTGAGGGGATCTTGCTTTGTGAATTCAGCAGTGAAGTAGCTGGATTTTTTTTTTGTCCAAGAGAAAGGCAACAATTCATGTCTTAATTCCTTTCAGGGGATCAGAGTAAATTAATAACCAGCTCCCTGCTCTGGGCTCATTAGATTTTTACCTCCTGTTCCATTGGTGTGGGCCTGAGGGTCTGCAGAGCACAAACTCATCTCTTTTTTTTTAACTAATCTCGTGAATAGTTGTTTCAAGCAACTGCAGATTTATTCAGAAATGTTAATTCTGTTGCAGCACGTGCTTTAGGGTGGGCCTTGTTGCATTTGTGAAGTTATTAATGAACTGGAGGGAGATGTAAACCCAATGCAGTTCTATCACCACAGCCTTCAGGTCTGGTTTTGACAGGTTCTGCTTGGAACTCCCAATTCCAAGCCTCAGGCTGAGCTGGAATATTTCCTGTGGCAGCCCTATGGCATCACCCTGCTGTAAAGCAGATTCTTAACCTGCTGCATGGAGAGCAGCTTAATTAGACTGTTGGGATGTTGAGTGAGCAGTAAAGATCTGCCTGCCTAATGGCAGGGTTCCCCCCACCAAGTTTACCTCAGTGGTATGAGGGACTTGGATTAGAGGGCTGGATATCATTTTGTTAGGGCTCCTACAGTTTGTTAAATATGTAAATCAGGAGGCTTAATCGGCCTAGGAATTGCTCCAAAAAGGAGGATTTCTTCATTGAGAACCGCAGGCTGTCACAAAGCAGTGGGGAGGAAAACAATTTCTCTTTCCGTGCTCCACGTTATTTCAGTGGGTACAGATGAAACTCTGAAAGACCAATCTTTCTCTGCAGGTAGTTTCTTCTGCCCTTGAAGGGTTTGCCTTAAAACTGGAAAGCTTAGTTAGCATCTGCTGTGATTCCTTAATACCTGATTTACCTCGTGTTTGGCTGCTGCACAGTGGAATGCTTCCTGTGTTGTTGGCAGCTGGTTTATCTGTGAGTGCACCAGATCCACGGGCAGGTGCTGAGATGAGGCTGTCTGCCCACTCAGTGCTTGGCTGGGAGACTCGAAGGAGCGGGGATCAGTTTGGGCTTAGTGCTGCTCTGCAGGGAGGACTCTTGCTGTTTTAATGCAATTATAGTGCCTGTTTTTCCCAGAATCCACAGGGCGTTCTGTGCAGAGATTGCAGCCAGTGACCAACTTTCTCAATGGACCAAATCCTGTTAATTAGATCAGTGGTCTTCTAAGCAGTATCAGTGCTTTTCACCCGAAGACGTGCAGTGCAGCCGGACGGTCACTGACTGAACCCACTCCTTTCCTTGCAGATCCTGTATTTCCTTTGGGCCCAAGAATCGCTCCATTGGGGCTGCAGCTAAAAGCCAGGTGAGCGGGGCTTTGGGGAAAACAGCTCCAGAGCAGCAGAGTGGGGTCTCTCCCTGCAGAGAACAGATGACCCGAGCTGCTGCCCTGGTGTCTCCATAACTGATGAACAGCTGAGCTTCCCTCAGCTGTTCACCGTGGACTGCTGCTTTGTCATCTGGCAGAGGAGTCTGAGGGTTGTACATAATGAATTGTACAAAATAAAGCTGTGCCTCAAGAAATTCTGAGAACTACTGATTTTTTTTTTCAGGTTGCAAATGTAAATTCGAAAGCTAAGCAGTGGTGCTTCACCCTACCTTAGCTTGTTGCAGTTTCTGTGCTTTATGATGGCTTTTAATTACGTGACTCTGTTCTATAGAATTCCATTAAGTGCATGATTTTGGCAGAAAGGGGACGTATTTGAGTGTAAATAGATAGAGCTTTCCTGACCCTTTGTGGCTGAATTACAACCTGAATATCTCTCCTGGGTGTTCTTGCCCATAGTCTGAGTTTCTGTTGCTGTAGGCAAGTAAATGTGATTTGAGGGCTGAGAGGAAGTTAAGCTGATTTGTCCTACTCGTGGTATTTGGGTCCTGCTGTATCAGATTTTATGTTGCTGTGTAAGTAACCCCTATAAAAGATGATTTATTTTTTTCAAGTCTTCTACAGGAAGTGACTAGGCAAACAGTTGGTTTTTCTTAGCCTAAAAATCCTAGAGATTATCTAAAATACAAAAATCCCTGGATGCAGCCATGTTATTCAAGAACAGCACAACTGTACTAGAACCAAACACAGCTGTTTTTTCTGGAATTGCGTGTCTGCTTAGCTTAACGAAATCCATTGGTGCAAAGCCCTGTAGAGATGAGTATGTCCTGCACAGACTAAACTTAGAGAACATCCAGCCCAAGTTGCTTGGGAAGCAGACACCTGCCTGAGCCCAGATCCCAGGTAACGCTCTGTGGAACAGTGCCTGTCTGCTCTCAGTGCCTGTGGTTTTCAGTGCGTGCCTCGCTCTGCTGTCAGTGACAGAATTCCCTTCACTTGTGCTGCGTGAAACGAGCTGGGATGGGCTTTCACTTCTCTGTGCTGATCTCTGCTGTTAATGAAAGTCAGTCTACCTCTTGTCAGTTAAATCGAGGTGACAGTATCATCTCAGGGGACCTCCTGACCTTTTAAAGCCTCCCGAGCAGGTCCTTGAGCTGTTTTGTGAGAATATCTGTGTGTTGAGTGTCATGTGCATGTGATGAACCTGAGCTGGAATTCACATCCATGTGCTGTGTTTGGGCAATCACTGATTGTAGAGAACAGGTAAGTGGGAAAGAGGTTTTGCTCACAGTTCTAAAGAGTGTCCTACACGTACACTATGAAATTTGAGTGCTGTTGTAATCAATATTTTATAGACTTGGCTCAGTTTTTAGCGTACATTTTATTTTCCATCTCAAATTCCTGTAGGTTCCCTGAGTAACCAGAGGGAAGTTGCCTCCCAGCACCTGCCCAGATACTGTTAAGATACAAATGACAAAAATATTCTGGCGAGAGAAGCATGAGAACAAAACTCTGTCTTCTGTTTGAAATTCAGATGTTCCCCTGCCACGTTGTATTAAAGATTTCTTTTCCTCTAGGTTATTTCAAATGCAAAGAATACAGTACAAAGTTTTAAAAGATTTCATGGTCGTGCATTCTCAGATCCCTTTGTTCAAGCTGAAAAAGCAAGCCTTGCCTATGAACTTGTCCAGCTGCCAACAGGCTCAACTGGCATCAAGGTAAGTCTGGCATGTTTGAGAAGGAGCCAGAGGAGGAAACTGATAAAGTTTCCTTTTATTTCTCTGTTTTGAATCTGCTCGCTGTAGTTTGTGTTCTCTTTTGAATGGAAGGCCTTAGTAGGGAAGGGAATGAAAGGCTGATAATGGGATGGGGCATGGGTTCCGCTGCAGCGTAATGAGTGTGCACAATTTTTATTTAAGGCCATGTATATGGAAGAAGAAAGAAACTTTACAATTGAGCAGGTGACAGGAATGCTTCTGACCAAATTAAAGGAGACCGCTGAGAATGCGCTTAAGAAGCCTGTGGTTGACTGTGTTGTTTCTGTAAGTACGGAACCCAAGGGAATGCACAGGGCTTAGTTACTGTCTGAGCTGAAACGGCTGCAGCATTAAATTAAATCTGATTAAATTGCCCAGTAAACGTGAATATCCAGGTATCTTTCTTTTCTGTTTGAACTGAATCTTACATCTCTTGAAAACTAGACTTATTTCATTAATGGTCTTAAATTGCTGCTAATTAGCAGCATAAGTAATATTTGATACCTGTTTCTGATTATGTGCTCCAAAAACGAGTGGCTTGTGATATGGAATGGAAAAGGGAATTTTGTCTTCATGTAATACTTGTTTTTGCTATTTTTCTATTGCAACTGAAATGAGCACTGCATTTGAAGGAGGCCTCAGCTGTGCTCCATGAGCTCGCTGTCCACACTTGCAGCTGCTTACTAAAGGTGGCTCCTGTAAATGTTAATATGGGCTCTCTGACCTCCTTGCAGGTTCCTTGTTTCTACACAGATGCAGAAAGGAGATCTGTGATGGATGCTACCCAGATTGCTGGTCTCAACTGTCTGAAACTAATCAATGAAACAACTGCAGGTAATTCTTTCCTCTCCCTCACTCAGTGTTGTAGCTTTACCACATCAGAGGGCTTTTATTCTGCCAGTGAGGCTTGCTTTCTGGAATTACACCTGGTTTTACACGCTTGAAATAGATGAGTTGATCCAGAAAGTTTCTTAAATTCTGGTCTGGTTTTTCATTGCTTTACAAAGGCATGAAGATCTTTGGTGAATATCGGTTTTAATGCAGCTGAGGGAGAGACTGGTACTATTTAATGTTCTTCCATGTTTCTTTAGCTTTGGGAATTTCGTTTAATAAGAGATCAGTGTAGCTTGAGAAGCACGATGAAAGGCTAATGCTGATTCCTGATTACCACTTATTTCTTGATAATTGCAAACCTGCATATCCTAACTATACTTTTATTTCTGTAGTTGCCCTTGCATATGGGATCTATAAGCAAGACCTGCCTACCTTGGAAGAAAAGCCACGGAACGTTGTTTTTGTGGACATGGGGCATTCTGCATATCAAGTTTCTGTTTGTGCATTCAACAAAGGCAAACTGAAAGTAAACAATCTGTTACACATCCATTTTAATTATCTGTAGAACATTCATCAGCACATCCATGGACTGTGGCAGGCAAGCCTGCCTGGCCTCACAGAGGGGCATCCACACAGCTCAGTTCGTGTTCCTAAAATTGCACTTTGTCTGGAGCAAAAAGTAGGGCAGGGAACTAGAGAGCTTTTGAGCAGTGTGTGGAGGAAGCAAACGTGCGTTAATCAGCAGACTCTGGCAAAGAATAAAAAACCTGGATTAAATGGTTTATTCAGAAATTTTCATACCTGACTGTGTGCTGCTTCCAAAAACACTCTAGTTCAGTCATGAGATCTGGTATTAAACCAGGAATTCCTGCAGTGGTGTAAGTGACAGACATTGTTTCTGAGCCCTCACTGCGGTGCTCACGTACAAGAGTAGAAACATTCCTGGTTGCTTTAAGCTGCCAGTGGAAGCTCAGCAAATGACAGTGTACTTCTGAGTGTACACTGGAAAGCATTGCTGTTGTCCAGCAAATACATACATTTCTTACCAGCATTTTGTTATTACTATTCATTATTACAATCTGAGCTTTCCAGTTACAATAACTTTCTCATGATTGGCTGGAGAAACAGATGCAAAATTTAAAGCATGAGGTAGTGAAATGGAGAGAAATGTTCTGAAAACATTCCTTTCCTCATAATTTTGTTTAGTGAGGAAATGTAACCTTTGCGTTTCTCTCGGATTTGTTCTTTAAACTTGGAAGCCTTGGCAGTGTGGAAGGGATGCTTTGGGGTCTGGAGTGGAAGGCTGTTAGGCAGTGTAGAGGCCAAAGCCAGAGTGAAGGGGTATTGAGGGTAATGTGATACTTCACTGATTCCTGTTCCTAAAAAAATAAATTCCTGCTGTGTTTACAGAGCAGAGTGAGCTGAGGTGGGTGGGCTACAGATGTTCTTTGCAGATAATGCCTTCATGAAAAATGAGCACCTGTTTGAAGAGTCGATATCATTTATTCTCTTCCTGTTTTATTTTTAGCTTGGTGTAAGCATGTTCCACCCTTAGGAGGCATCAAATATTAAACTGGGATATGACTCAAACTGGCAGTGGCTAAGCAGAATTTGGAAACAGAGGTCTGCTCCCAGCACGAGCTATGGAACAGATTGTGTTGCTAAGTCCTGCCCTGTCTCCCTAAATTCCTTTTAAAGCAGTTGTCACCCCATTCCAGGAAGGCCGATTTCTTTGCCTTAGAGTTGAACTATATTTGAAACAAAGCACTGCTTTGATGTTAACTGCTAAGTGCTTTCTTTGAGTCATGGCACACTGTACTGTTACTGAAGGCTTCCCTTCCTTTAAGGTTCTTGCTACAGCGTTTGATACAACCCTTGGAGGCAGGAAGTTCGATGAGGTGTTGGTGGAATACTTTTGTGAGGAGTTTGGGAAGAAATACAAACTTGACATCAAGTCCAAGATCCGAGCACTGCTGAGGCTGTACCAGGAGTGTGAGAAGCTGAAGAAGGTGATGAGTGCCAATGCCTCTGACCTGCCCATGAACATAGAGTGCTTCATGAACGATATAGATGTGTCTGGAACCATGAACAGGTAACCTCGGCTCCTCTACGAGGGGAAACTTCACAGTGCCCTTCAGGCAGTTAAAAACTTGGTCTGAAGTATCAGCTCTTAGGACTGCAGGGAGGTGAGGAAATCAAAGAACAACATGTGCAGGAATGCTGCTGGAAATGAAAATGTTTAGAGCCTGGTCAGTGGCCTTGAGTTAGGAGGGAGGGCTGGAATGTTGCAAGGGCGCCAGAGTTACTGGAACCAAGCTTTGTCTGGGAGAATATACTAAAGCATAAAGCTAGGACTGGGGGAGAGAAAACCCTGCAATACACAGTGAAAGTGGCATTCCTTCAGTTTGGGCATCCTGTTGTGTTTGCAGTGTTGCTTATGGTGTGCTAGAGCTTTGTTTATGGCTTCTTCCAACAGGAGCAAATTTTTAGAGATGTGTGAAGGACTCCTGGCAAGAGTGGAGCCGCCCCTTCGCAGCGTGCTGGAGCAAGCCAGTAAGTGGGGGTGTGTGTGGGGGTGTTCTGCATGCAGACAGGAGCCAGCCAGAGTGCAGGCTTCCTTTGCACGTTGGACTCATGGATTTAGCACAAACAACCATTTCTTGCTTAGGAGTTACAAGTTTAACAAACTTTCTCACTCAACCTAAGAGCTGAAATTTTTACTGCTTAGAAACTTAGAGAACAAGCCTAAAGTTGGTCTACTAAAACTTCTGGTTTATGACGTCAGCATATTAATAGGAAAGAGAAACATTTCATCTGTTGTCTGACTCCTTTCTAGAGCTGAGGAAGGAGGATATTTACGCAGTAGAGATAGTTGGTGGTACCACAAGAATCCCTGCTGTAAAAGAGAAGATCAGTAAATTTTTTGGCAAAGAAGTCAGTACGACCCTGAATGCAGATGAGGCTGTGGCACGAGGCTGTGCGCTGCAGGTAAAAAGTGCTGTTTGTTTTAGCTGTGAGGATATTAAGCAGCATCAGTAGCTACTTGCTGAATGAAATGCTTGTTCACTTAAAGTCTGAATGTTTGTAATGTGGCTTTTGTGCTCTTGCAGTGTGCAATTTTGTCCCCGGCTTTCAAAGTGAGAGAGTTTTCTATCACAGATTTGATACCCTATTCCATCTCTTTGCGATGGAATTCGCCAGCTGAGGACGGCCTAAGGTAAAAACAGTTCAATCTTCTCGCATGTTACAGCTTCAAATCCCTGGTGATGATTAGAGTAAATAACAGATGGGAGCAAATACCCTTAGAACAGGGTTATTTCCAGGGTGAAATGCCCGTTTAACACCTCCAGTTTTGATACTTGTGAAGTTAATCATGGTAGAAAGCAAAACCAAGGTCGAGTGGCAGTTTGGCACTTCCTGCATGGCTGTTGGTGTTATTTAACCTGAAAGATCAGGACAGTCTTGCCACTTCTCAAGGAAGCTTTTCCCCTTAGAGTTTCTAGAAACGTGTTGTTACCTTAGCAGCTGTGCTGCCATACTGAGCACAGGCTGTGTTTTCTCTTGCAGTGACTGTGAGGTCTTCCCCAAGAACCACGCTGCTCCCTTTTCCAAGGTCCTCACTTTCTACAGGAAGGAGCCCTTCACTCTGGAGGCCTACTACAGTTCCCCCAAGGAGCTGCCTTACCCAGACCCTGCTATAGGTTAGCACCTTTCTGTACCTTTCACTAAGAGTCTTTTCTGTGTTTCAAGCCTTTTCTGTCTAATTATATAGTAATTAATATGCAGCCTACTGCAAATGCTCTCAGGACAACATTTCAAATGGATTTTCAGTAAAATAGATGGAGTAACGTGAAGTTTATGGGCAAAAAGAGCGTCCTAGTGATGGAGCAAACCTGATGGGGGCACACTGAGAGTTGTGCAGTCTTTTGCTCTGATAAAAGTCACACCAGATTTTATTAAAGAATTCCCAACAGTTGTGCCCCAGCATTGCTGAGTAAAAACACTGGATTGTCCAACTTGAGTAGGTTTTAGCATTCCCTGAGCACATTGCAGTGAGCTGGGGTTTGCTTTGCATTCAGCACTTAGGTTAATCAAAAATGTTTGGTTTTTTTCTCCCTGTTTAGCTCACTTCTTGGTTCAGAAGGTCACTCCTCAAACAGATGGATCCAGTTCCAAAGTGAAGGTCAAAGTCAGAGTAAATATCCATGGCATCTTCAGCGTTTCAAGTGCATCTTTGGTGGAGGTTCATAAATCTGATGAGAACGAAGAGCCGATGGAGACGGATCAGCACGCGAAGGAGGAGGAGGTAACACTCACTGCTCCCAGCTGCTCAGAACCCCCGGGAAGCACAGCTGGCCAAGGTCTCAGGCTTGTGTGAGGATTTACTAGGCACGCCCACAACTGAAATATGAGACTGAGTACTCATTGTAGTACCTTACACCAGTGATAGATCTCTTGAAACCAGAACGTGAGGTGTAGATCACATTCTTAATGACGGAGCTGTGGCTTGCTGGAGCAAAGACTGGGAGCTCATAACTTATTCCTTCAGTTTTCATTCTGTTTCTTTTGCCTAAAGAGCATAAGAGGTGTTAAGTCAGCCTAAGAACTGAAGCAGTGATCTGCATTTGTTTAATGTGTGAAATTGGATCTCTCTGAATTTCAGAAGATGCAAGTAGACGAGGAGCAACAAAAGGCTGAAGAGCAACAGCAAACCCAGCCTGAAAATAAGGCAGAGTCTGAAGAAATGGAGGTAACAGGAGCATTTGAGTCTTTATTTTCATGAGATTCCTGAGAATATGAGGAGTGTGAGCACATCTGCTGCCTTTGTCATAGTTCTGGAAGCTGAACTTCTGTTTCAGTGCACTGGTGGTCTATTGTGATTAGAGCTTTAGAAAGGACACAAATGGCACTGATAACTGCAGACCTGTCAGGTGACCTGGTACTGATAAAATGGGGGAACTCTCCTGTTCAGGGAAGAAATAATCATCTAGTTTTCAATAACTCGAATACTAGAACAGTGTTCTGCCATGAGCACCCTCCCCCATGAATGCAGACAGAACGCCCAGAAAAGGTCAGTGGCTGCATTAATTATCTTCAGCTTCAGCAGCTGAGGTGTCAGAATGGCAGGGAGTGCTTGCATCTCTTGTTGAGGCACTAACTCAGTTTTTCTGGTGCTCCCCTTGCCTGCTCCCCTTGAACTGAGCGCTGAGGCTGTTTTTACTGTGAATTTATTTATGTATTTCCTTAATGCAGACTTGTCAGGCTGACTCAAAGGACAAGAAAGTGGATCAGCCACCTCAGGCCAAGAAGGCCAAAGTGAAGACGACCACAGTGGACCTTCCCATCGAGAACCAGCTGGTGTGGCAGATAGGGAAGGACATGCTCAACTTGTTCATTGAGAACGAGGTAAACTCTTCCTTGCCCAAGCTAAAAATGTCACTTGTTGGTCTCCAGAAATGTTGTTCATTAAACATGGTTAAGCATAGTCAAGGAAAGGATTAAAAGGAATAAAACAAGCAGTTAGAAGTCTGAGGTGAACAGCAGTGCCCTGTGGAGGCAGAAGACATTCATTGCTCCTGGTCAGTGGAGCTGTAACTCTCAAAGGGCTGTTCTGCAGGACACCTCCAGAATCACCTGCAGGTACAAGGTGCAGGTGGCCCTCAGGGTGGAGGTTCCTCAGCAGGAGGAGGATTGTCCTGTGCTGTATTGGACATGGCACCAAAACTGAAATGAGTTTTCAGTCACGTGCTGTGCTAGAGCAGTGCTGTAAATCACAGTTACGCAAAATCTTCATCTGGCTTGAGCTTTTGCTAACAAGGTGTCCTGGAAGTAAATGTTAAACAATGAGCTTTGTAGCCAACTAATTTGACACCTTGTTCACAGGGTAAGATGATAATGCAGGATAAGCTGGAGAAGGAGAGGAATGATGCCAAGAATGCAGTGGAGGAGTACGTGTATGAAATGAGAGACAAACTCTGCGGTGTTTACGAGAAATTCGTCAGTGAGGATGTGAGTATTGCTGCTTGATTGTCCTGATACATTGTGGTGCAATCAGCAGCTGGATTTAGGAACTCTGGCCCTGTATCACATGCTATATTTACATAAATTACATACTCAGACTTTAAATTTGAGGAAATAATTGTAACCTTTCTGGCTCTGGTGATAGTCTAGTAAATGTGACCTGGGTAGAAGCAGCTGGTTCTCTTCCAAAACATTTGCAGCAACTAAGTTTGTATCAGAACATGTTTTCAGACTAAGAGCATTTGCACAATCATTTTAAATCAACCTGTTCTATTTCGGCTCTGTCTATATTAAGGAATAGTTTTCAGATTTAAAAAAAAAATATTCAAAAGCAGCCCTACCCAAGAACTTGGTAGGTGGGATCAGTCTGACTAAAAGTGGGCACCTGTATCTGAACTGGTAGCCAAAAAATCTCTTGGCGTTATTAATCAGCTTTCCCTGTTGTACTGAAGGAGCTTGGTGTGTAATGAATTTAACTCTGCTTTGGGGATGAATCTCTCAACTCCTCACTGCATCTCCACTGCTTGTAACGGAGCTTTGGCAGCCAGGTGTCTGCAGAGCCCAAACTGGGACGTGCCAGGTGACATTTATGGCACTTTTGCTAAAGAAAAGCTTCCCTCTGTTCTCAGGCTTGCTGATGTAGTGACAACGAAAACGTGCAGGGGACAAAAAAGCCTTTTATGTGACAGTATTTGATCTGAACTGTGGCTGCCACAGATGGTTCTTCCTTGGGCCTGGAATCCACCACAGAGCTGTGCAGAAGAATATCTTATTTTCTTATTTTCCACTAAAATAGGATAAAGAGTTCCAGGCAGAGTTCTTTATGTTCTAAAAATACAACCCTTCCAGAAAGGTTCCAGGTACCATTTAATGCCACCTGTCACTAATAAATGATGTCACCTGCCTGTTTTGTGTGCATTGCTGCAGGATCGGAACAGCTTCACACTGAAGCTGGAAGATACAGAAATTTGGCTTTATGAAGATGGTGAAGACCAGCCCAAACAAATATACATTGATAAATTGACAGAACTGAAGGTAAGTGGCTCTTACGTTCCCATGGGCATTTACTGAAGCTGGAGAACTTTGTTCCAGCGAGGAGCTGTCTGGGGTCTGCGGATCCTGAGGTAACAAACAGCCTGCTCTGGATTGTAAGTGTGCGAGGAGCAGATCTCCAACAGACCTGTAACAACAGGGCTGAGGGGGGCTCAGTCTTTCCTGTCAGTTGAGGGAAGAGTCGGAGTTCCGAGGAGTTCAGGAAAGCAGATGTATCCTGTCTGACCTTGAGGATCCCTCAGTGATGATGCTCCATGAATTTTGGTATCTGTTGTGCTTTGTTTCAGACTCTGGGTCAGCCTATTCAGGCAAGATTCCAAGAATCAGAGGAAAGACCAAAAGCATTTGAGGACTTGGGGAAGCAAATCCAGCAGTACATGAAAGCTGTTCATGCATTCAAAGCAAAGGTATTTCCATACTTAATTTCTGGAAAATGCAAGGAAACAGTACAAATATTGTCTGAATTTTAGGTAACCTGCTTCAGGCAAAAATCTGGTGCAACCTCCCAGTGAGCTTATGAGTTCTTGATGTTTGATAGATTTTTCAGAAGTGGATTTTGGGCCTTGCACATCTCAGTCTCTTTTTAATCAGGTGTTGATTTCCTCTTGGAGGCAACATGCCAGCAGCAGGAGAACTTCGGGTCTCTGGTTACGGAGCTGTGGGTGATCAGCTCGGTTGGTTTGTTAACCACAACAGCTCTTGGCTAAATGGTCTTTAGCATTTTGAAGCTAAGTTTTGAGGAAATCAGGATGTAGTTTGTGCTCCACCGCTGACACAGCTGCTCCTGTTTGGGTGTTGCAGGATGAACTGTACGAGCATCTCGATGAAGCAGACGTGGCAAAGGTGGAGAAGAGCGCCAATGAAGCCATGGAGTGGATGAACAACAACCTCAACCTCCAGAACAAGAGGAGTCTTACTTTGGACCCAGTTATAAAAGCAAAAGACATACAGGCTAAAACTAAAGTGAGTTCTTCTATGTAATTTGCTGTATTTCCATGAATTTTTGTGTTTATTGCTCTATCAGAAAACTCTGAGGTAAGAAATCTCAAAAGTACCGGGGAACATCAGCCCTCCACTGGAGTATTCCCAACAGTGGTTTGAAAAGTTAAAGTTCAGCTGTAGGAGATAAAACCGTTTCTAAGGATGCGTTACTTCTGTGTTTTCTAGGAATTGGCGAGTATTTGTAATCCCATAGTGAACAAACCCAAGCCCAAGGTGGAGCTGCCGAAGGAGGAGCAGAAGCCGACGGAACCCAACGGACCATTGGATGGGCAGGGAGACGCCGGGAATGGGACCCAGCCCCCCGAGCAGGGCTCTGCCCCCACAGCCACCGACAAGAAGCTTCCAGAAATGGACATTGACTGAATTTCAGCACTTGTTTATATTATTGCAAACTACAATAAAGCTTTAAGTTGTCGACTTTGTATGTTCTGAATACAAACTGAAGCAAGTGAATCCCACAGCGCTCTTGGTAACTCTTGGAGAGGTTTGGGCAGGGCAGCAGGTCAGAAGACGGAGGTGGCGAAGGACTCGCTCAGCTCAGCAGTGTTTGCCTTTATTGATTGTATTTAGAAGTTTTGGTAGTCTAACTAGACCTCTAGGAACAGCCATAAGCTGCTTCTCCATTTTTAATGTCCAGGCTGAGTCCATCCTCCCTTGAAGGAGGGAGACAGCAGCATGTGAAGTCTGATGTGCACGCGGCTCTTCCCTGTCCCTGCGGGTCGCAGCACTGGCGCTGCAGGGAGGGCAGGGGAGAGCCAGGGCAGAGTCTTCCATTGCCCTTGGTTCGGTGGTTATGCCTGCTCTGGACTCGCTCTGATTTGCACTGGAACAGTTGATGGTTACAGGAGGTTTGCAGAGCAGGGGGTGGTTCATCAGCACCTTTATTCCTTAGCCCAGACTGCGGATCAGACTCAGAATGTGCTCCTGGACATGGGAGTGGGTTTCTCACAAACTCCCTAGCTAATTAGGCCCCGTAAACTCCTTGTCTCTAGTTAAATTAGCTGCTTGTAGAAAGAGTGAATACTTGTATTTCAGCTGCCTATGCTGATAGTTGATTCTGACTTGTTCCTAACTTTTTCTGGCAGGGGTATGCTTGCTTCCACGAGGCCTTCATTTGGAATGCTTGGTTTTTTGTTTTGGTCTCTTTTTTCCAGGAAAACCAAGAACTGACAGATATGTTGGTTTTGTTTTGGTTTTGGGGTTTTTTTTTGTTTGTTTGTTTTTTTCTATTAGCTTTATACAATGATTTGCTTCTAGTACTGATTGTCATTAAACTTGCAAAAATTAAATTTGTATGTGTTAAAATCCAAAGCTGAAAAACACCCGTTCAGATATTGCAAGAAATAAATGCACTGGATTCTACTGGATCACCTGCTGCAGCTGTTGATTCCAATGCAGAGAGCGTGGTGTCGGGGCGGAGGGAAGGGCTGTGTCCCTGGTCCTTGGGCTGTGCGGGGAGCTCTGCCGGGCTGCTCCGGGGCTTTGCGGCTTCCGTGCCCGCGGGGTGTGGCTGGGTGTGAGTTCAAGCTCCCTGTAACGAATCACAACCATGAAATGCTCTGCGTTAGAAGGGTCCAATTCCGGCTCCTGCACAGACACCGCAGCGCTCCCACCGTGACCCTTCCCTGGGGAGCCTGTTCAGTGCGCGAGCACCGCTGCTGGAGGCGGGCGCTCGGTCCGTGCCGGGGCCGGGGAGGGGCGGCGGGGGGTCCGGAGCGGGCACTGAGCACCCCCGGCTGGGCCGGCCCGGCCCTCCCGGCCGCCGGGGGAGCTGCGGGGCCGGCCCGACGCCTCCTCCGCCCGCCAGTGCTTCCCGTCCCTTCCCTTCCCT
>VWPU01023773.1:0-16840 GCA_013398955.1 Callaeas wilsoni | reverse complement strand
CCAGTTTAACCAGCCCAGTTTAAGCCCTGGAAAGTCACACTGAGAGCAGAATTGGCCCTGTTAAAATTCACCACGAAAACCTCCCACAAAACCTTTGATTGCTCTGGTTCTGTTTAGGTGATGAATGTGGGTAATAATTAAATTAATTGCTTAATGAAATACAACTCCTCTGGTTTGGGATTAGACTCAGGCTCGTTCCTTTTCTTCCCAGACACTTCTGCTGCACTTCCTTGGGCTCCTCCAATTTCCAGTAGCCAAAAAACAAGGAAAGGAAGGTGCAATTTCCCTCCTTCTCCTGTCTGGATCCTCCAAACATTATTCCATTAAATACCTGAATGCCCCAAGTCTTTTAGATAAAAAACAAAAATCAAATTATGCATAATCTAAAGACCAGAGAATGTAGAAATCCCAACAGCAAATTCATGTCACAACACACGAGGGTCACATTTGGTTACACAAAGACTTTAAAAGGTATTTTTGGGAAGCTCCAGAGAAAAGGGAATTTTCCCAAGTGCTGCAGGTCACTCCTGCCATGGACTGGTGCAGGATTCCTGAAGAATATTTGGTTTTCAAGGGTGTTTCTTTGTGGTTTTCCGGGTGATTTCTTCTGGTTTGGTGGGGGTTTTTCCCTGTGTATCCCACCTTTCACCCTCAGCTCCTGCCCTCTGGAATGGCCGTTCACTCTGCACTTCTTGATGAAGGAATTAGACACACTTCTCTCATTTTTCAATTTAAAATGATTAAATTAAAGCTGGTCTGATGCCAGAGGTGATCCATGACGTGGGACTTCCTCATGGAGAACTTGGACTGGTCTCCACCTTGATGTGAGCGTTCCAAGGATCTGCTTCCCTGTTTTCTGTTCTTCAGTATCCAATAAAATGGGTGCCACTGGATTTCACATCACACAACTCCCAAACAATGCACAAAACCCCCACCATAATAAAGGAGGTTTGCACAAAACCAACAGCACATTCTGGTACCCACACATTTGGGAGGAAACAGGAAATTGCTCAGGAATGCAGAAAAGAAAATCCCCCTCTTTAGAGAAGTTCTAAAAAAGAAACCCTTCAATTCTATTAAACATTCATAGAGATTTGGACACAGAGGTTTTGAAGTTAATACATCAAAGCACACTGGGAATGGGAATGTTGTTCCTGTGTTCCTGACTCACACAGACAGGGATATTGGACGCGGAATTCTTCCAGTCTTGTTTCATCCCTAAGAGTTTATGATCTTCTCCTGTGCCTCCACTTCCCAACCTGACTTGTACCTAAGGGCTGAGCTCTGAAACACTGTCCTGGCTTGGGCTGGGATGGACTAAACCATGGAAAGCTCTGGAATGTTCAGCACTCTCACCTGCCAAGAGAGACTGAAGCTCTCCTGCTCCAGGGGTGAAACCACTGCGGCCCAAGAGCATCCAGGACTTACAGCTCCAGTGGGGAGGGACTGGCAGATTCCCAGAGCAGCTGTGGCTGCCCCTGGATCCCTGGGAGTGTCCAAGGCCAGGCTGGGCAGGGCTTGGAGCAGCCTGGGACAGTGGGAGGTGTCCCTGCCTGGAGCAGGGGTGGAATGGGATGAGCTTCTTGTCCCTTCTCTCCTCTGGATATCTGCTCTTGGCTGAATTTTGGGGAAAGGAACACTTTGGTCCAATGCATGTCCTCATTTTTAAGTGATTTGATTTCTTTGTGTCACTGACAAACCCCTGTTTCCTTAAATCTCTCCTTTCTGCCTATGCATTTCTTAAATTTGCATTTTGTAAAATGGGACCTGCAAATATTTGTAGGTGGAAGATGTGAGGTGTTTTGTAAGAACTACAGAGGTAAATTGTTACACAAGTCGTGGAGATCAGATTTGGGAATATTTTTCATAATAAAATAACCAATAACTCCTTGATAACTGTACATTCCCCAACAAACATGTGATTCGTTGACACAAGAAAGATTTCAGTATGAAAGAGCAAATTGGAACATTTTCCTTATACTAAATGATGATCAAAACCGCCTTTAAAGTTGGAAATGTGTGTGCATTTCCTGTGAGGAGTGTGTGTCAACCAGCAAGATTTCACTCATTACAGATTCCTCGGTCAGATTAGGCCACTTCTCCTTTTTGCAGTTTCAACACTTTCAGGTATTTCCATATCAGATGCTTTGGACGCAGCCAGGAATTTGTCTGAACACACCACGTGACAACAATTTTTTGTTAACACCAAAAAATCATTTAGCAAAGCCCAAATCTAACCTGTCTCATTAAGGGGAAATTCAGCTCTACAAGCTACAGCTACGAGCAAAAGCCATTTGTGCCGCTAAAAGAAGAGACAAAGCCTAAAATAAAGACAAAATTTCGATAACCGTTCGCCTGCCCGTGGGGAGAGAGAGGGAGAGAGATGTGCATAGAGATATAAATATACCTTCCCCTCCTCAGCGTTCTGTTGACATGAATTGTGAACCTCTTCTTCTCTGCCAAGTTTCCCAGGCCAGGAAGTCAGTCCTTTGATCTGGCCCCAGACCAAGTCGCCCACGTTAAACGTCCTCGGCCTGTAGTGGATGAGCTCGTGGGACGAGGGGGAGTCGGGGTTCCGCAGGTCCTCCTCGCTGCTGATGCTCTTAGCATCCGAGGGGCTGGGCACGCACCCGTTAATGCTTTTGGCATTAAAATCTCCATTGTAATGGATGTAGTCTTTCACCAAGGAACTTTCCAAGCTATTGGAGGAACTGGGAGATTGCTCTTCCAGGATCAGGTCTTGTTTGGAAGTGTTGAGCAACTCCCCGAAGCCCCTGTTCGGCTGCGGGCGGTTCCCGTTGATGTGTGCACATCGTTCCACAGTGTTCTCCAGTCTTTCCTTGAAACTCATCATAGTTCTTTTGTAATTGTTATACCTGAAATTCTCCTCCAGCATTTTCTCGCTCTGACAGTTCCGCTGCGCCAGCAGGGCCTGGTGCTGCTCCCCCTGCAGCAGCGGCAGCGTGGAGACGTTGTTGGGCCTCTCGTGGCACGGGCTGCCGTGGATATGGGCGGAGTGCTCCAGGAACTCCTCACATTTCCACCTGTTTATCTCCCCCACGGGGCTCTGCTCCCCTTCCCACTGCTTTTTGGGCGTGTTACAAGTGGCCGATTTGTAATACTCGTACCCATCCCCTTCACCGGAATTCTTGCCGTGCTCCGAGTTCTTCAGGACCCGCGTGCCTCGGGCGTTGCGGGCGCGCCCCTCGTGCTCGGCGCCGCGGCCGTGGATGACGGCGCTGACGGCACTGGAGAGGTTCAGGGGGTCCCCGATGGAGGCTGTGAAGGCACTCATGGCACTCAGGGCTGGGATGGGGCTCGGCTGCGTGGAGCTGGAGCCGGCGGTGGTGATCACCACCGGCACCCCCTTGCTGGCAGCGTCCACCACCGCCTTGTAGATGGCGTCCACCGAGGCGTCGCCCGCGGCGGCGTTGGGGTTCTCCTTGGCCTGCTGGCCCAGGGACGGGTCAGTTCTCTGCTGCAGGTCACAGGGGGGCTCCTGGAAGGGAGGAAGGAGAGTGTTGGAGCTCTCGGGAACCGGCGCCATTCCCATCTGGGTGATCATTCTTTTGTTTAGGACAGCGGCGTCTTCCTGCATCCTCACCTGGGGAAAGGAGAGGGAAAGATGGGAATTGCTGTTTCAACTCAAGCTGGGTTTCAGCAGACAAGCTCTGGGATTATTCATTACAGCACTTTTCTTTGTGTTATACGCCAGTTACAAATTTTCACGCTGAACAAGGCAGAGAGAAAATGAAAACCCTGATTTAGAGGAAAACAAAATCCCTGTCGCAGACTTTGCCTCGCGGATCCCAGCGGACACCTTGCACGGCGTGACACAGCCTCCATGCACTGCTGGCACCACAGCACCACCTCTTCCAGAGCCTGTCAGGAATTGCCTCTCCTGACTGAAGCACAGCAGGCTCCTGTTTTCTCTCAAGTTCTACACAGCTTCACCAAGGTCAGTATTTCTGATACAGAGCCACAGGATGGTTTGGGTGGGAAGGGACCTCAAAGCCCACCCAGTGCCACTCCTGCCATGGGCAGGGACACCTTCCACCATCCCAGGCTGCTCCAAGCCCCACCCAACCTGGCCCTGGACACTCCAGGGATCCAGGGGAGCCACAGCTTCTCTGGGCACCCTGTGCCAGGGCCTCTCCTCTGTCACAGGGAAGGATTTCTTCCCAATATCCCGCCTAAATTTCCCCTCTTTCAGCCTGAACCCATCCCTCACCCATCCCTCCTTGTCCTGTCACTCCAGTCCCTCTCCAGCCTCCCCGCAGCCCCTTCAGACACTGGAAGTTGCCACAAGGTCTCCTGGGAGCCTTCTCTTCTCCAGCTGAGAAGATCTACTCCAACCTCCTGCGGGAGCACAGGATCACATCCAGGTGGGGTCTGTCCAGAGGAGGAGAGACCTCAGCTCCACAGCCTCTGGGTTCTGCTCTCTACCATTCTCCTTCTTTGCTTCCCAGAGCCCAGCATTGCTTCTGTCCTCGTGTGCTCCTCAGTGAACTCCCAAATGCCAGCACCGTGCTTTTGGAACTGGCCCACATTCCTCTTTTCCCCTTTGCTGTGTGTCTCTCCCGTGGGATCTCGTGGACTCCAGTCCCCAATATCCCACACCTGCATCCCTGTGCTCCAAGCCAGGCCCTGCCACAGCGAACTGGCACCTCCAGATTCAACCACCTGAGCTTTGCCTACTCCTTGCCACGTGCACGGGCAGGAAACACGATGTCAACAAGAGCTCTCCAACAAAATCTGTAAAAACCAAGGGGAAAATATTCCAAAAGCCTTTTAACCACTTACTGTGACTATTTATATAACTGGGCATGTGACACAAGAAACTAGTGCGCTAAAGCAACCAGAATTCCCACAAGAGAGGGAACAGGCAGAGAGCTGAGACTTTCCAGGGAATCTTCCCCACAGCTCCTTTTTCCTCCTGGAAGGGTGAAAGCACTGCCTGGCCCTATCTGCATTCCCCTCCTCACACCTGCAGTTCTGCAGCAATACCGAGGAACAACAAACCCCTATCTGTACCCCGGGTTTGTCACCTGGTTTTGCTGTGTTAATTTGACCCCCAACCTGCATTAGGAATAACTGTCTGTTATGTGGAGAGCAGGGGAGTCTCATTTTTGCCCAGTTTGTCATCGTTTATTCACTCCAATCCCTGTTTTTCCAGGCTGTACAATCCCCATCACAGCTCTTCCATCCCATTTCAGTGGGAATACAAGAGGACTGGTGCACAGAGTCACTTATAACAACTTATTAAGTTTCTAATTGCTGCAAAGTGCTATCAGTATTTATTTCTCACTGCTGAATTATTAGAATGGGCTAAATGGAAATTTAGGATCATTTCTGTGGGATGGAAAAGAGTTTTGCGAAAATTTTATAGTGATTGTCACCACACAGAGGAACTTTTTTTCACTACATGCAGCAGAACTCTTTCCAAAGGAACTAAACTCAATTCCTAAGGAGAAAGGGATAAAATTTCAATAATAAATGTTCCTGATTTACAAAATCCATGAGCTATTGAAAGAACAGATTGTATACACTAAACATGTAATTATATAAATGATATTATCTTAATCAGCAAAGAAACCCAAACTCCGGAGGATGGAATTTTACCTCCCGAGAGCTGCACACTTGTTTGAATATTGACTTAATTTTGTTTTCTACCTGGAAATTCTGGAACAGACACGCCATGGGGTTTGGGTTGTTGGCTGGGCCAGGAATTTGGGGCTGGCCTTGAAAGCCCTGCACGTTCTGGTAGCCCTGGAGAAGGTGCTGCTGCTGCTGCTGCTGCTGCTGCTGCTGCTGATTCGAAGGAAACATCTGATTGTTGCTGAGGAGCGACTGGAGATGGCTGAGCTGATGGTTGTTCAGAGTAGTGTTCAGAGATGACATCTCCCCTGCAAGGCAAGCACAGGCAAACACCGCTCAGCAGCAACTCCCTGAACTCCGGTTTCACTGCCTGCCACGAAAACCTCTGGAAAACAACCCTGCTCCCTGCCATCCTCTAGCAGTGGGGCTCTCCTACGCTCTGTCTCTCCACCGCTGGGTCTTTCGTGTCACCTCTCCTGACAGGACTCCTGGAACAGCCAGGAATGGCAGGAGGAGCCTCTGCGGAATTCCGTGCCTTGGAATCTCACTTAAGCAGTGCTGGGGTGGTGAGGGGGATGAGGAGGGGACAGACAGAGAAAGACACAATCGTTTAAACCTCCAACAACACGAATTTTTCACTAACTGTGAAGGAGAAAAGGCTTTTTGGCTCAGCCATGTCACACAACACTCTAAACAACTCCTTTTTTACATTCTAGAGTAAAAGTGGAATTAATGTTTTCTACTGCATGAAAATTTCACTTTACATCAACATTTCAGCTCTAAAAAAAAGAAACACACTGTTGAACCTGACTTTCTGAAATAATAAAGCTTAAGATACATCCATTTCCTGGTTTGTTTCTTTTTTGAAATTAAAATCTTGTGTTTTCCTTAAAATTTCCATTTGAGGAGTCACTGGTTAGTTGTATTTTGTGTGGAAAATGCCAAGCAGGCTGAGTTCACTGCAGCCATTTAGAAGGTCAGGGTGAGGCATTATTTAATTATTATTTAATTCCCACCAGGAGCAGATTACAAACAGAGGAGTGCCTACTCTATTGCATATTCTTGGTAAAAATAACCAAAAAATCATCACCCAGGAGGCAAAAACTTTGTATTTAAGGGGTTTTTCATCACTTGTTTTGGGATGTTGGTCGTTTGTCATCTCCTGCAGAGCTACTGCCACTAGCCCTGTGCTGCCAGAGGCACTCACAGCTGACCCAGGGATGCTCCTGGGCTGCTACTCCTTGAACAATGAAATAAATCCAATTGCTCACACAATTTTCAGGTGGATTTAGTAGGTCTAGGTGGCAAAATTAACAATTCCCAAGATGAGTATTAAACGTTAAGGAATGAAAGCAGAACGTGCTTGAAATTTCTCACAAGAACAGTTCCGTTTTCTCCACGAACAAGCTGCGACAACACAAAGGAAGGCAGGAAGATAAAGCGGAATTCCTACAAATTAAAAACCGGAATCTGAAATTCTCCCTCCCCGACGCCGTCCAGGTTTAATTTTCTCCAAGAAACGGAACTTACCAAGCAGGCCTGTCCCCAGGAGAGGGTTGAGGAGCTGCGGCACCACAGAGTTACTGCTGAGCTTGGCTGGCCCCGGCGCGCTCCCGGCACCACCGGATATGTTCAGGAGCGTTTCTGCCATGGACACCACGGCCGTGCCCCCGCCCAGGGCCGACACGGACAGCGCCGCCACCGCCGAGGACGTGGTGGTGGTGGTGGTGGTGGCCTGGGACGAGGTGGCTATGGACACCTCGGGATGGCTGCCGGAGTTCAGGACGCCCCCCACCAGCTGGGGGTTCAGGGCCATGAGCGCCGAGGCCCCGGAGGCGGCGGGCAGGAGCAGGGGGTTGGAAGCGGGGTCGGCGCCCGGAAAGCTGGGAATGGGGTTGGACAGGAGGCTCTCCACCCTGCCGCTGTCGGGCAGGGGCTCGGGCGCGGCCGGCAGCTGCGTGACCGAGGGCACGGGGGGGTTCTGCTGCTGCAGCAGGTCGGAGATGGTCACGTTGAAGGATGGCACGGGGAGCATGGCAGCTGCCTGGGCCTGGTTCTGGAGCAGGGCTGCCAGCAGCTGGAAGTGCACGGGCTGCAGAACCTGCCCGTCCACGTCGCCGGAGAGAAACGCTAGAGCAGCATTGACATTCGGGTTCAGGAAACCTAAAGGGTTGAGGTTGACCTCAGACTTGCCTTCTCCTGCTGAAGGCTGGAGGATGTTTAAGAGATTCTGGTTGAGGAGATGTTGCTGATTCACCGGCAGAGACAGAGGCAGGGAACTGAGGAGGTTTTGATTCAGAGGATGCGGCAGATTGTTGTTTGAAGCGCTGTTCTGCGGGAAGTGGAGCGAGTGTTCGTGGCCAGCGAAGGGGAACTCGCCCCCCATGGGCAGCTGGCCCTGCTGCAGAGGGGTCCCAGCGGCGGTGGTGACAATGACACCATCCTGGAGCACAGACGTGGTCTTGGTGATGGCAGCTTGGCTGGTGCCAGCGATGGCTATCGATGACGACGGTCCCGAACCCCCTGGAACGGGAAAAGCAGGAATGTTAACGGGGTGCTGCCTGCTGGGAGGCACCACCAGGGGCACGCAGCACCAGGCTCATCCCAAGCAGCCATGGGACACCCACGCACGGGGGAAAAGGGGCTGGGGAATCCAGACTGGAGTGCTTGAAAAACAGGAATGGATCTGCCATGAGCTGCTCCCTACGCTCCGTGCCACAGCCCACTGGAGATTATGGAATTGAGCACTTGTACTTCCCTTAAAGTTCTTGGAAAGGGGACATAACAGCATTTAATTCACATATAACCACAGATTTTCACCAGCACAAACCCAGAACCAACCATAACTTAACAGTTAGTGATGGACCAGGCTGGAATTAACGGCTAGGAAGAAGGATCACAGCAATGATGTTGGGTGAAAGACTGAGTACATGATCCACTTCCAGTTTTAATTCATTCACGGGGTTTTGGATTTTAAGTTATTATTTAAGACATTATTTTGGACTCCTGAATTTAAAAATACATGGTGTGATGAGACTCTTCTGGTCAGCAGGAATTCACAGTTTGTAAAGGAAAAATGTAAATTGGAGTGGTCTAAAATCCATCACTTGGGATGAAAAGGAAGAGCAACTGGGTAAATTTACCTTGAGAAGGCTACAAAGAAAGAGAAATAATGTTTATTTGGGTATCTTTATACCCCTTTACCAAAGCTGAAATACAAATTATTATTATTTTTGACTTAAGGCAGAGTCTTGAGTTGACAGTGGTCACTCCTATAGCTCACAGGACGAGAGACTGAACGGCATCAAGGATCACAAAACATCAATTCCCTTTTTTCTGAACAAATGCTCTTTCAAAAGGGATTTGCAGCCACACTCAACTGGTAAGAACTGAGCCAAACCTTTACATAATTTTAAACTAAAAATACCATTTTTTAAGTGCTGTAATGTTGTGACAACTCCAAAAGGTAGAAAATGAACACAGAACACTTCGCACTGCCCTGAACTCAAGAGAACAAAGCTCACCCCTCTCTCCCAGTGCCATTATCACCTTTCAGAGCAGAAATTAAATAATAAAGTAAGAAAAGGTGAGGTGAGAGCAAAGTGCAATTGTAGAGCAGAGGAAATCCTGCTCTGGGTGAGTGGGTCAAAAATCTTCTTGCTCAGGAGAAGCAAATTTTAATTATTTATTTTTAAAAATAAAATCAGTATTTAGAACTAATGCTCCAAGGATTTCAAAATCATGGAAAGTCTCAAAGACCAACCTACAGATTTAAGAAATTCCCAATGGAAGAATCAGCTGTAGCACCACTGGATGTGTTAGGGAGCACACAGAGAGATTTTTAATTGAGTAACGAGGATATTTTCCTAGAAAGCTCTCCTGAATATCAAACCTAGTTTGGGTATTTTCCAGTGGACCTCAACTTTGTTTGTAATTTCTTTCTGCTCCTGTTTTCCATTCTGTTCAGGTAAATGACCCCGTGGAAGAGGATTTGCCGTGCAGCAAATCTCAAAGTTGGAAAATTGCTGCCAGGTTTTGGGAAAAAATGGCTCCGTTTTCTCGCCCTCATCACCCACAGCTTCTGAGAGGTCCAAAGTGCATTCAACACCTTTCTCTGCACTAATTAAGTAATCAATTAATTGCTCCTGAGGAAAAAAAAAAAGTCTTGATGGATACTGAGCAGGAGGCAGAAAATGTGTCCTTATTTCAATCCAGACTGGAGAAGCTGGGAGTCAGAGAAAGGACGAGCAGGAAAAGAAAAACCAGACAAATATTCCCCTCCAGCTTCTGTCCAACCTGACACAGCAGGAACTGGGCAGGAAAACTCCTGGGCTGGGTGTATTTACAGCTGCATTCTGGGACAAATTTCTCTCTGGCACCAGAGATCAAAATACCATCCCAACAAGTCAATATTCCAGGCAAAGACGTCCATGCAAAGCCATCCTCACTGGAATACGGAGCTGTGAGAGCTCCTCAACGTCTGGCCCCAGACCAAAGGACAGAATGATCCCAACACCCCCAAAACTCCAAAACCCCCAAAACTCCACCACTCAGGGGTTTGCTGTGACCACTCCCAGGCTCCACGATGACACTTGGGAGGTTTTGGATGAGAAATACAAACAGGAGTTGAGCGTCAAAAGGAAATCCCAACTTTGATTCCCAGTTCCATAGAAATGTGGTATTTTGGATCCAGGGAACACAAGCCTGTGTGAGCTCAGCAAAAGCAGTCCTTAATAATCAGAATGAAAAAAGATGAAGGATTCAGAATAAAAGGATAAAAGGCCAGGCCAAACCCAGCTCCTGCAGCCACAGACTCTGCCAAAGGTTCTTCTGCCACTTGCTGATAAAAATGAACTCTTTGCAACGCAGTGAAAAGAAGAAATATCCAAAATGCAGGAAAAGCAGATCTGTTGTTCTCTTGCATGGTCAAAGAAATGTTTTGGGAGCAAATAAACATAATATAAATTTAAAAAATTATTACTGATTTTATTTAGGAGCATTTTAAATTCTATTTTCTTTTGAGAGTAGGTTAATTTTCCTCCGTGGATTTTAGCTGTATTCCTTTTTTTAAAGCACTGCTTGACAGGTGTTCTTAAGCAAAGACGACAAAATAAATGGGTATTATGGAATCAGTTTGTGTTCTGAAAGACTCACTTAAAATAAAGAAATCAGAGTGGAAGATATTTATCATTAATATCTCACTATTGTCCTTCCTAGCTGAAGATGTATTTTCCTAAAGAACTGCATTTAGAGCGTATCAATTAGAAAAGGATATTTCAAATGCTATTTTACAAGTCTTTGCCCTGTGAGAAACTCTCCATTACACATCCCAGTGTTTAAACAGTCTCAGAAATAGAGTGCTGGAATTTGTGAAATAAAAATAGTCACTAAAACAGGTGTATGAAGCACTTAGAAAAGTAAGAGTGCAGAACTCGCTCATTAGCCAATAACATCTGAAATGTTTTCAGAACTGAGCACGAATAAATGGTACAGATTCCACTTTCTCAGTCCTTGCTTTTCAGAGAATCCCAGACTGGTTTGGGGTGGAGGGATCTTAAATCCCATCCAGTGCCACCCCTGCCATGGGCAGGGACTACCCCAGGTTGTTCCAAGCCCTCTCCAGCCCGGCCTAGGGCACTGCCAGGGATCCAGGGGCAGCCCCAGCTGCTCTGGGCACCCTGTGCCAGCCCCTCCCCACCCTCCTTGGTGGGAATTCCTTCCCAATATCCCATCCATCCCTGCCCTCTGGCACTGGGAAGCCATTCCCTGTGTCCTGTCCCTCCAGGCCCTTGTAAATAATCTCTCTCTGCATATCCATTAAAACCACAGGCAGCTTTGCTTTACAATGGGTATTTTCTTGGCTGCTTTTTAATTTAGAACATTTCAAGTTTTGGAAACCCTTGCTGGAATCTCCCGTTTCTCTCCGTGGTCATTCAAGGAACTCCTCACTCAACTCTCAGCACCTCCATCCTCTTGCGGCGAAACTCCGTAGCTCAGGCAGCAGAAATCTGCAGGATTCCCTCAAAAACCCGGGTGTGAGTGGAGAGAGCTTCCCTGCACGCCCGACCCTGAGACCAGGAGGGTGTGAGAGCACAGAAGGCCACTCAGATATTTTAATTACTACCACAGCTCAAAGGGGTTGTGACACCTCAGCCACCACGGGGTCACCTGGCCACGCCTGAGGTCTCCCAGAGCTGTTTGCAACGCCGGGGTAAAACTGGAATTAATAACAACTTAGAGACAAAACCTCACAGTTTGCATTAGTGGGGAGATTGTTCAATTAGTGATTTCCAGAGCCTTCCCTTCCCAGTGAAACTGCTGATGGAAAACGCGACCTCAGAGTCCCTGAAGATCCCAGACAATGAGTTCTTGCTGTAACTCCCTATTCCATCCCTTACCTGCACACTTACAACCAGGAGTTACACACTTGACAATTATATTCCCCCTTTTCTTTCTAGAAAGGAAAACATTTAAGATCTTTATCTGATATCTCCTTTATTGCACTGCTTCCAATTCCAAAGAAGCCATAACTCAGCAGTTAAGCACAAACTGCTGTCACTCGTTCTCCTTATCGAGATCCTGCAGTGCCCTGAGACAGCACAGAAATCACCAAAAATGGGCCAATAAATAAAATATTCCCCTCAGCCCAGCAGAACCAGCTCAAAACCTCAACGGCCCTCGTATGCAGCACTCCATGCCCAGGGAATGTGCTCTGCTGGCAAATATTTACCTGCCTGCCCATAATTCCTGTGCTCCCCATGGCACCACGCTCCACGATCACAGGGGTTTTTCATTTACAACAAAGCAGCTGAAATCTTGGCCCCTAAAATTTTGGGGGAAGGGCAAAAAGCCCGGAACTATTTATAGGACAACGAAAGTCCACAAAATCAGACTTTTTTTTAAAATGTAATTTTTAAAATGTAATACCTGACCGAATTTCAGTCTTGGCTCTTCTCCCTGCCCATCTCCTCTGATTTGTGCATTTTCCCAGCACTGCTGGGCTGGAAACGACTCGGAGGAAACTGTTGTGATGTGCTCAGCTGTCAGCAGAAAGCAGAGCGGTGTCTGAGCAGAAAACTGCCAAGACACCAGCACGCGAGTGCAGGAGCAGCAATTCAGGATTTTCTCACTTGCTCTCATCTCTCCCCACTCACAGCTGTGGCAGATGCATTGCAAATGAAGGAAAACACTCGCCTGCAAGTTTGGGAAGCTAAAAATTCAATAAAAAGCATTATTTCCTCCTATAATCCCCACTCCTCCCTCTGGCAAGGGCTGGAGCTGCCCACTGGTTCCATTTTCGGATGGTGAGAGCTAAATATGTGTGGGAAATCCCACAGAATTAATTCAGTTTTTCTCCGTAATAATATCTTTAATAAGACTCATCTTTCCACACTAATTTGTTATTATTTTTCACAAATTCCCTGACTTTCATCAATCTAAAATCCTAGCAAGTTGCATGGCAATTAAAACTCCAGCCAGGTAAGGGTCTCGTGAACTGTGAGTTGTTGGCAAATTCAAATTTTAAGAGGTGAAACAACACCAGAAAACCCCAAGCTGTGTCCAAGCAAGCACAGAACGTTTTTCTTATTCTCCACAGTTCTTATCTGAATAGTAAAAAAAATCACTTTACTCTCCCCAGAATAAAAACAAGGGAAAATAAGGCAGAATGGGAAAAAGAAGCTGGAAATTTAAATAACAGTGACTCCTTGCAATCTCTCCCAAGCAGGGAAAAGTCCCTCTGGATGTTTCTATGTGCCCCAAATCAATGGGATATTTAAATTTGCTTTATAATTAGAAGAGAAGGTGCTTGGCATCCTGTCTAGGAGTGATTTCAGTTTAATAAGAATTTTTTTCTCAGACACAAGTCCCCAAAAGGTAGCAGATACTCTTCTGACCCTGCAGTCCAAAAGTTCTACAGATTTTGTAATTCTAGGATATATAAAGTAATTTTGGGGAGAAAATCCGTACTTGTTTGGTCTAATTTTTGTTTTCAACAGTTTGCATTGAGGTGATTAAATCAAAGCCTCCTAAAGCCCTTCTTTTGGGGGTTTTGTTTTCCAAGCCCATGTTCCATTCCCAAATTTTCTTGGCTGTATTAAAACAAATTCCTCTCCTCACCCCCAGTGTTTGGTGTTGTGCTCCTCCCTATTGAATGATATTTTACTATTTCTATTCTGTACATTTCCCCAGGGAAAACTCCCATTCCAGGGAAGGAATTACAGCCCTTCTTTTGCCAAATCTGCCCATTTTTTGTCACAACTTCTAGACCCAGAGCTCCTCCTATATTATAATGTCAATATCTGAGATCACTGAGCATCTTCATTTGCTGTGGTTATTGTGGTGCCCTTAATTTCCTTTATCAGCTGTACAGGGCTTTTATTCCCAAATATTTTCCCTCATTTCCATCCATCTCAATATTTATGGATGTTGCCTTCTTAGCAGGATTTGGATGTTGAACGTTCAACACTCTCACACAGATTTTTCTAGCCCGTGAACCACACGTTAACAGCAGGAAAAAGGTAAAGAAATAAAACCTACAATCAAATCCATCACCCAGTGATGCAGTACCATCCTACAAAAAGAACAAATTCCACCACACTCACCCTGAAAATTACCTGGGAACTAAAGATATTATCTGTGGAAGAAGAAAACAAGAGCTGGAATAACAAAAGTTGGTCCATGCGGTTAAAATATAATTAAAAGCTTAGGCAATAACCAGCTAATTGTGGGGATTCACAGGATTTTTTCTCTCAGGAGCTATTTCTGAGGAGTAGCTGTTCTGAATTGCTGGCACGGACACAGAAAACAGATTTAGCAATTAAAATACTTCAAAACAAAGGGAAGAAACAAGCCACAAACTGAAATATGAACACGAGAGGTTCCTTTAGAAATCTTCCTCAGCTGAACTGCTCTTGAAAATTCAGTGTACAGGGGCTTTCACCAGCTCCATCCCCAAAACCAACAGAGGAGAATTCCCAATATTCCTCTTCCCGGTTTTGGTGCAGAGCTGAATGCAGGCTGGCAACTCACTTTTATTTTAAGAAGTTATTATTAACACAAAACACTCAACATTTCACATGAGTTTCATGGAAAGAACATTCCCATTCTCCTGGAAATCCACCAGAATTCCCCTCTCTGGATCTCCACAGCCTTTGGATTAAACCTCCCCCCTGTGCTGCTGTGAGGGCTCAGGCAAGAGGCTCAGTGAAGGTTTATGCAGAATTTTAGGGAATAACACGAAGATAACCCAACCTGAGACTTCACCTGTAAGAAGAAAACACCCTCCAGGCTTTGTCATGGACCTTCAATGAATAATGACACGCGGGCTGTGTATTCTGCAAGCACCAAACCAAAGAAACAACTCCCTCAGCGGCAGAGAATGGAACATTTCACAGCTTTCCAGCCTTTGCCTACACGGAATTACCTCTGATCTTTCAGGTAAGGAAGGAAGTGTCACTTGAGGCTTTATAATGACATGGCCCCAATCCTCTCAGCCATGCCCAGGGGGTGGGAATGCCAGGGCAGAACAGGAGCCCCAGGTGGGGTTATGCCCCTGTTCCTGTCCCTGTTCCTGCAGGGATGATCATCCAAACTGGCTGTTGATGCTGGAACCGTTCTTCAGGGGTTGGACTCATTTGTTCTGTTGCATTTGAATTTTTGGGGAGAGATTCAGCTCGGAGCTGAGTGGAATTACAAGCACAGGCTCTGATTACAAGTGGAATTACAAGCACAGGAACACCACGGGAGCCTTTGGGAGTGGTGGAACCCCAGCCGAGGTGGGAACCGAGGGGTTCCTGCCCCAGGGATTGTGTCCTGTGCTCAGTGGGACAGGGAAGCAAATTCCTAAGGCAGTCCCAGACCTTTGTTCTGTGCAAAGAGAGTACAAAGTCTCAGAAACTGCATCAGGAAATGCCCCCTGTGTCAGCATGACGAGGCAAAAGAGCCGCACAAGCATTGAGAGCTGCTTGTTGTGACCACTCCAGGCAAGAAAAAATTAAACCTTTTTATCCCAGGAGTGGGGAGAAACCCTTAAAAGTCATCAGAAACCATGACCAGAGTAATATTAGAACATTATTCGTCTGTAACTCGGGTTTTTCTATAATTCCATTCTGGATTTTAAAGGAGGAAGCTGAGGAATGCAGAGTGGGTTCTTGCTCGGGTTAATGAGAGGCCACTCGAACACTTTGGTGTGACCTGGGTTTTCATTCCACTTCAGAAATTTACACCAGTACCATCTTCTAACACTCTGTTCAACCAGTAATAGTCAACGAAATCCACATTTTTGAGCTGTTTCCCTTTTCTCTTTAAACCCCCCAGAGCTGATAGCAGCAGCAAACCCATTTCCTCTCCAAATCTTCCCTGATGAACAAACCAGGAAATCTCTCCCTGCACTCCTCCAACTGTTTATTCAACCATTTAATTACCACCTTAGCAAAATTACCTCAATAAAAGCAAAGGCAGGCTTGGCATTCCCTCCTGCTGGCCCTGAAAAGGGTTATTTTGTACATTTTGGTACTCCTAGGATCTGCTCCAATCTCTGATACCACCTCGTTAATTCCAGCAGTAAGGAACTCATGGATCACCTGGATGTGCACTGCCAGGTGAGCCACAACGTTCTGGGGTTGGAGCAGGGCAGGCTGCAAAAAAACTCCAATTTATTTGGAGAGGTGACAAAAGAGGTGTGGGAATGTCCAGAAGTGAATGGATTTTATTCGTGAAGAGTGTGTGGAAGTTAGCAGAAGCAAGAGCTGTCACAGGAAGCAGGCCAGGATGGTTTTGTCCAGAAAAAGGAAGATATGTTTTAGTTTACCACTATTTTTTTTTTTTCTTTCTGTTTTATTTTGGAGTATGTGGCTTTCAGCACGAAAACAGGCGCACTTTTCACCAGGATAAACCCAAGTTTAACGAGGAACACTTAAAACCAGCCGTCACGGATTTCCAAGGACGGAAACCTGGGAGAATCCCCTCCGGAGGCCACGTACCTGCTTCAGGACTCGTTTGATTACAGCTGCTCCCAATGCTGTTTGGGATCACTGGAGTGGAGGGTGCCTGGAGCCTGGCCTGAGCTGGGTTGGGATGTAAGGAGTTTCCTAACGCCATTCCCGACTGGGGGAGCATCCCGCAGCTCCCGCCGGCCTGCATCTGGTTGAGGAGCCCGGCCAGGTGGTTGGAGGGGGCCGGGCCGGCGCCGGGGCCGAAGCCGGGGTTGGTGCTGGGGCAGGGCAGCGCGTCCCCGCGCAGG
>VWPU01023771.1:0-25866 GCA_013398955.1 Callaeas wilsoni | reverse complement strand
CGCTCCGGGCCCGCGGCGACCCGGACCCGGCGCGGGGGCACCGGCGGCGGTGAGGGTCCGCGGCCCCGGGGGCGAGTACCGGGATCGGCGGGGAATTACCGGCACCGGGGGGGTTAACGAGGCGTGAAGCGGTCCGGGCAACGAGGGGAGATGGGGGGAGAAACGGGGAGTGGGGAAGGAGGGTCGTAGGGAAGACGAGGGGACGCGAGGGAAAGGGAAACTCGGGGGCAAAGAGGGTGATGGGGAGGAGGCGGACGTGGGGAAAAATGGGGTGCAGGCAAAGGGAGGGATGCAGGGGAAAAGGGGGTGATGGGGAAAAGAAGGCGTGGAGAAATAGGAATGTTGGGGAGAAGGCGAAAGGGGGATGCGAGCAGAGCGGGGTGTAAGGAGAGACGTGGAGGAAAGGAAGGAAGGAAGGATGTGGTCCAAAATGGGGGTACGGGCACTTCCCTTCCCCTCCACCCGCTCCTGGGTGTGAATCCCGGCAGATCCCGTCCTTCTAAATGCAGATTAAACGGTGAACGGCATGTTTTCCCCTCTCGGCCCGTGGTAGGAGGAGGAGACGAGCCAGCATGTCTGAGAGCACCAGGGGCAGCTCGCTGGCCTTTGGCCAGGTGGTCATCGGGCCGCCGGGCTCCGGGAAGACGACCTACTGCCATGCCATGCGGGAGTTCCTGGGCCGGCTGGGCCGCAGGGTGGCCGTGGTGAACCTGGACCCCGCCAACGAGGCGCTGCCCTGGCCCTGCGCCCTGGACATCGCCGAGCTCGTCACCCTGCCCGACGTGATGGACAGCCTGGGGCTGGGCCCCAACGGCGGCCTCATCTACTGCATGGAGTACCTGGAGGCCAACGCGGACTGGCTGCGGGACAGGCTGCAGGGCCTCCAGGGACACTACGTCCTCTTCGACTGCCCCGGGCAGGTGGAGCTCTACACCCACCACGAGGCCCTGAAGAACGTCTTTGCCCAGTTGGCCAAGTGGAATTTCAGGGTAGGGATGGGCTGGGTCAGTGCCTGGCGCCCCGCGAGCTCCAAGCTGCACGCCCCGTGGGCACAGAGTGGCTTTGAGGGCACTCATGGCTGTTGTCTTCAGGAGCTTCGTGGCCTTTCATGTGAAGTGGCTTTATCAGGGCAGGAGGGGCATTTTGCCCTGTTTTATGCTGGGAGCGAGTGGCGAAAGAACGGCCCGCCAGGGCTTTTAGTGGGATTAGGGGCAGGAGCACAGATTCCCTCCTCACACTTAGCACAAAATCCCAGAGTGGTTTGGGTTGGAAAGGACCTCAAAGCTCATCTCATTCCAGGCCTTTCCATGGGCAGGGACACCTTCCACCAGACCAGGTAGCTCCAACCTGTCCCTGAACACTTACAGGAATGGGACAAGCCCTTGCTGTGCTCCCGGATCCTCCCCACAGCCCGGGTGGGTTCTGCCCAGAGCGGGGTTCTGCGTGTGCTGGGAGTCTTGGCGCTGCCCTGAGGAATGATGGGGACGTGCCAGGCCCCTCCTGCAGCCCAGCCAGGTCCCTGTGCACGCCGTGGGACGTGCTCTGGGCTCTTGCACAACGGGAGCTGCAGGTGAGAGCAGCCCCGGGAGCTGCTGACGCTGCGCTTGCTCTGCGGCGGGGCCAAACCATGAATGTGCAAACCCCGGGTGCTCTGAGCAAGAAGGGCAACTTCATTTGCTTGAGAATGTCACTGGGAATCTGCACATTAGAGCTTATGTTCATTGGAATAAATGGACATGGAATTGGAGCTGCTAAAATAAGACATTCACAGGGCTGTTTTATGGTCTCCCAGGTGCTCACACCTGCCTGGGAGCCCCAGACTGGCTGGGTTCTGCTGCTGTGACTCAGCCTCAGAGCCCTGACTCGGAGTGACTTCTCCAGCTCTGGGACCACATTGCTACAGCCACACAAAACCCAGGGAATCGAACTGCTCGTTAGTGTAATTATTAATTATTAGTGCAAACCAGAATCGACTCTCCCAGCAGAAGGTGGTGTGCTGCAGTTACTGCTCCTGAGGGCCTGAGCATTCCTGTGGGGAGGTGGGAATCTGGAGGCAGTTGTGTTGTTCAGGAGGGGAATTGCCCCAGCTCCCACCCCAAAAACCCTGCAGAGTTCAGAGGAGTGTGGAAACTCCAGCTGCAAAGAGAGAAACCCTGAGAAAAGGGGGAGCAGCTGCAGGTTGGCGTTTCTTGAGGTGCTGTTGGTGGAGCTCTAAAAGCCTCCCCACAGCCCTTCCCTGGGTCTGAATCCATGGTGGTCCACGGGTGGGAATGTGGCAATGGACACTTTATATACCTGGATGTATCTTCACCTGGAGAGGAGAGGGCTCCAGGGAGAGCTGAGAGCCCCTTCCAGGGCCTAAAGGGGCTCCAGGAGAGCTGGAGAGGGACTGGGGACGAGGGATGGAGGGACAGGACACAGGGAATGGCTTCCCCCTGCCAGACGGCAGGGACAGATGGGATATTGGGAAGGAATTGTTCCCTGGGAGGGTGGCAGGCTTTGGCACAGGGTGCCCAGAGCAGCTGTGGCTGCCCCTGGATCCCTGGCAGTGCCCCAGGCCAGGCTGGATGGGGCTGGGAGCGGCCTGGGACAGTGGAAGGTGTCCCTGCCGTGGCAGGGCTGGGACCAGGGCAGCTTTAATGTCCCCTCCAGCCCAAACCATGCCCAGATTCTCTGCTCCTGTGTTTTATGTGCAGGAGGTGGGAGGTGATTTCCCCATGTGGTGGTCAGGTCTGAACAGGTCGTCCTGTGGCCACTTGCAGACTGTCCCACGAGCAGCTGGATGGGCTTGTCACGGTCTCACCTCGTGTGTCCCTTTGTGCCTTTGCTGCCCAGCTGGCTGCCGTGCACCTGGTGGATTCCCACTACTGCACAGATCCCGGGAAGTTCATCTCCGTGCTCTGCACCTCCCTCTCCACCATGCTGCACGTGGAGCTGCCCCACGTCAACGTCCTCTCCAAGATGGACCTGATCGAGCAGTACGGGAAGCTGGGTAAGGGGATTCCATGGCACCACGGCGTGCTCTGGGGGGGAAGGGACCTCAAACCTCATCTCTCATGCCTCCCTGCCATGGGCCAGCACACCTCCCACTCTCCAAGGTTGCTCAGAGCTCCATCCTGGCCTTGGACACTTGGAGGAATTTGGGGGGGAGAGATGTGGAATTGGGCCATGTCAGGTGCAGATCAGCTGTTTGGGAATGGGGGTGGGTGGGGAAGCTGCTGTAGATGTCACTGAGCTCTTCAGCTTCCAGCTTGCCTTCAGAGATCCCTGTTTCCCTGCAGCTTTCAACCTGGACTATTACACCGAGGTCCTGGACCTCTCTTACCTCGTTGACCATTTGGCCTCCGATCCCTTCTTCAGGAATTTCCGCCGCCTCAACGAGAAGCTGGTGGAGGTGATCGAGGACTACAGCCTGGTGTCCTTCGTGCCACTCAACGTCCAGGTGACCCAGCAGGAGGGAGCAGGGAACCTTCGATGTGTAGCAGCTGCTTTTTGTCTGCTCAGAGCCACAGGGCTGGAAACCTCAGCTGTGAAGAGACTCAGGGCTGGAAAACAGGGAAACACACCCAGACTTGTAAATGACTTGCGGCAGCCAAAGGAAAGGAAAAGGCCGATGAGCTTGGGGCTACCTGGGCCTTGTGTCCTGGGGTGGGGAATCCAGGCTCCCCCTTCCTTCAGCTCTTGTGGCCTGCATTTCAAATCTGGGCTGAGGATCACCTAAAACCTTGTTAAATTAGGGAGCAGCAAATAATGAGATCGGGAGGAATACACTGGGGAGGGAGGGCTGGAAACGTCCTTAATCAGGCAGTTGGCAGAAGTGTCAACAGGCAGATGGGCTGGGAGAAGGTGATGAAAGGGAATGAGAGGGTGGAGGGTGTCACAGTACCAGTGTCCCTGTTTGTCCCTGTTTGTGTCCCCGGGGCCTCGAGTGCTGTCAGGGTGGCCCGGAGCCCCAGAGAAGATCCACGGTACAGCCCAGCGTGAGCTCCTGCCTGTGGGGAAGGAGCAGGTTCCCAGTGAGCCCTGTCCCTCCTTCCAGGACAAGCAGAGCATGCGGCAGGTGATGCAGGCTGTGGACAAAGCCAACGGGTATTCCTTCGGGGACCAGGAGCACCGGAGCCTGGAGGCGCTGATGTCGGCAGCTGTGGGGGCCGATTTCCACTTCTCCTCGTATCCTCTGTAGTGCTGAGTTTAATTTCTCTCTCCCTGGGGTACAAAGGCTGGAATTTGCAGGCCCATGTTGTTCCTGACATCATCTGGTGGGTGATACACGAGTGGGGAGTGGGGTGTGCTCAGCCCAGCTCGGGGCAGACACTTGTCCTCACCAAACCCACCCAAGCTGTTGCTCATTGACACCACGAATGTGTCAGGAATCTTTTGACAACTTCCCTCTCTCTCGCACTCTCTTGGATGGATTCTTTCCTTCTTCAAACCATATGATTGATTCTCTCGGACTTGTCAGGTCTGGGATCAGGCAGAGCCAGAAATAACTCGGGTGATGCTGCGTCTTCCTGATGGCCTTCGGGCTAATGTGAGGCTGGGCTGGTTCCTGGCTGAGAACGTTCACAGCTCCTGCAGAAGGGAGTGTTTGAGCCCAGCCCCTCGTTTTCCTTAATTACTGCGTTATCAGCACCCTGGCAGTGCAGGAGAAGTATGTGCAATCTCAGGACAAAGCCGTGGACGAGGAGGTGATGGATCTGTGACACGCCCTTCCCCGGCTCCTCTCTTTTGACACCTCTCCTTTTCCTACCCGGAGCTTAAGCTGTGACTCAGAGCAACTGAAAGCCTTTCCAGGCAGTCTGGACTCCCTCTCTGGGTGGGTTCGGCCTCCCGAGCTTCGGCCCTGCTGCCCAGACAGGGATTTGGCAGAAGGGAGGTGACTGAGTCTTCCCTTAGGAACAGAGAGATTGGGCCAGGGAAGGCAGGGATAGCAAGGTAAAGAAGCAAAGTCTCCTCCATCATGACCAACACAGATCAGAGAAAGAAAAATCAGCTGGAGCTGCCTCATGTGCAGTGGGACTTGAGGCACCAGTCCTGGGTTTGCTGCAGGAGGAGCGTGCACGGGCCCCGTGCTCTGAGGAGAATCCAAGCCGAGGCGCCTCCACGCCGTCTCAAGGACGGAAAGATGTTTGTTTTTCTTTTTCTTAGAAATAATGATGGACTCTTTCTTAATAAAACACTGCTCGGTCTCACTTTCATCTTATGAGTTTGCTGAACCTGAATAAATAAACCCAAGAGTGCTCCAGAGCCCGAGGCCAAAGCGCCTCGGGTGGGAACGTCGGCAGCTCCGCGCTGTGAGCGGCAGCTCCGCGTTGGCCGGGGCCTGTCCCTCTCTGATCTGCCTGAGAACAGGCCCAGCGTTTGCTGGAGGGAGGGAGGGCTGTGGGACAGGAAAGCGGGTCACTCCCGGTGATCCAGGAGTGATCCAGAGGCTGGAGCTGGGCCGCACGGAGCACGGCACGCAAAACGCCAGCTCGGCTTTTGGAGGCTTTTGATGAAGAAAGCCCCTGTGTGACTCAGCTCATGGTTTGCATGTCGGGCCTTTCCCAGGAGCAGCCTTGTGTGTCCTCGTCCACCTTCCTTTTCCTGGGCTTGCTTTCTCCATGTCCCAAATCCTGGGGCTTCCCCTCCTGCCCGTGTCATTCCCTGTCGCCGTCCTGCTGCTGCTCCCAGTGATGGCAGCACCTCGGAGCCTCGCGTGCCGCCCGCGTGACCCCTGCTCCAGGCAGCAGCTCGGGCATGGATCAGGGCTGGGGGGGACAGGTGAGGTGTCCACATCAGGGAGCCTCCGATGGATCAGGGCTGGGGGGGACAGGTGAGGTGTCCGCATCAGGGAGCCTCCGAGTGCCTCCCGGCATCTCCACACGAGATGGGAGCGGGCACGACTCCCGATCCCAGCTCTCTGCAGACTCAGCATCACCTCTTGCCCAAGATCTTGCATAAAATACAACAGGATTTTCTCACGGGATGGTTTGGCCCCTGGCAGAGGGGTTGGAGATTGGATCCTCGATGGATCTAAATGTGAACGGGGTCTTGGGCAGCTGGGCAAGGAATTAAAACGAATTTTTCCCACATCTCACAAATCTGTGGCCAGGATTTGGAGACAAGGAGGGGCTCAGGGAGAGGAGGACGCAGACACAGACGCTTGTGCTTCACCCAGACCCTTTCCCAATGAAACTGAGATTTCAGATATCAGAGTCAAATCCCTGCCTGCTGCCAGTGCCTCAGCTCTTCCCGAGAGCCCAGGAATTTCCCTGGGTATTCCTGGCTGGAACCCAGCAGCTGCATTTCAGTGCTGAAGCTCTGGAAGCCAATCTAACCATAATTGAGCTGAAATTCCATCCTCACCCTGTGGCTCCTGGCCTTGTCCTGGTCATTTTGGAGCTCTGTAGTTGCTGTGGAGGGGTGGGAGACGGGATCATAAAAATATTAATTTTATAGTGGCTTTTTCATGGCTTTGAGAGATTTGGTGGCTTAAAAGGGTATGGTCAGGTCAGGCTGAGTTATGCAAGACCCATCAAAGCTTTTGTGGCTTTTTGGCTTTTTTATTTGAATGCCCTGGATATCTGTAGCCTCAGCCTTGCTGGTGCTGAGGAAAATGGGAATCAAAGAGGATGGAAACCACTCATCTCAGGTCATGGATCCTCTGCTGTGTTCAAGCCAAGAAATGCTGAGGTCTCAGAGAGCTTCAGCCCCAAAACTGCAGCGGTTTTGCACCAGGGAGCTTCCTACAGACAACTCGAGGGCTGAACTGGGACCCACGGCCCAGCGGGGACGACTCTGCTCCTGCTCAGGGCAACCTGGAAATGGCTGAGCAGGAGACAGGGAAGGCTGGAGCCCCTGGTGTGAAACGCAGGCGTGAAACCCAGCCTGCCCCTGCATCCACACATCCCCGGGCTGAGAGGGGACACGGGAGGCTCCCGGGGCTCAGGGAAGTGACACTTTGGCTCCTGTCGCTGCCTTGAGCAATCGGCGGGGCCAAGGGCCAGGATGAGTCACCCCAACCGAGGCACATCCCTGGGAGGGGGCCCGGCTTTCTGCCGAGCTGGTCCTACCTGCTGAGCCCACCCTGACCGTGAGACTGAACCCGCCAGGGCGAGATTGGGGGACAGAGGGATCTGAGCGTCAATCATGGCCACGGAGCTGGGCTTTGCTGGGTCCCCTCCCGGCTTCCAGCCCTAATTTCCAGCTCCATCACGGAACTCCAGCTCAGAAGCTGATTTGCCCATCAAGTGCTGCTCTCTAAGGGGGATAAAAAACCTCTCCAAAAACGCCAAAGCCCGCAGAGCAGGCAGTGGTGCCAGCCTGGCAGGAGGCTGCCCCAAGGCCAGGGATGATGGACACTCCACGTCTGGGTGCCCAGACTGGTGATGCCTCAGCCAGGAGCCGACCGGCCCCAGCCCCGGGCACAGAGCCCTGGGGGGAGGCTGGCAGAGCTGGTGACAAGGACAGGCCTGGCTGTGAGTCCTGCAGCTCCCACTCAGGATGGGCAGAGCCTTTTGCAGGCAGCAGAACATCCCTGCTTGCCCTGAGACCTGTTTTGGTGGCCTTTTCCCCATGGCTACCAGCCACGTGTAGGGGCTGCGCCAGGACCCTGCTGAGAGAGTGACTGAGAGGTGGGAGACACTCCCTGGCCCTGGGGCACCGAGTCCCTTTGCTCTAATGGTGTTTAAGACACTAAAACTCATATATTTGAGAGCTTTCCCCTTCAGGGATGCCAAGAGCATTCCACAGCCACTGGACAAGGACCAGGATGGGGATCGAGGTCCTGATGTCTCTCTGGTCTTTCCACCTGGATCCCACCATCCTATGTAACACAGGGGGACAGAAGGACCCCAGAGAACTCCCCAGCAGCACAACCCTCTCACAGGAGTGTCCTGGGGATCCAGGGCCTCCTTCCCAGCCTGGAAAAGCTGCTGGACCGGCTGGGAGCCGGGGAGCACCATCCTCCTACACGGCCCAGCCACGCTGTAATTTCGGGAGCTGTTGAAATCAGTTAACTCCTGGGAAGCCAGGGAGAACCCACAGCCCCAGGGATGGACAGACACCTCCAGTTAACCCTTCCTGGGCACCAGCACCCGCAGCTCCCACCCCGCCACCCTCCAGTTTAACCAGTCCGGGTGTCCCCAGGCCATCGGGTCAGGGGCCAGCGCGAGCCCTCGGCTCGCTTTTCCCATCGGCAGCCCCAGTTTGGGTAATTACAGGTCTAGGGCTTTTCCCAGGCTGGGAGTGCTTGGGGCCGGGTGGAGGCTGAGCTTTGGGGTCCCTCAGTGCGTTCCCCCCAAGACCTGACACCACTGGGAACCCCCAGGGAGCCGCTGTCCCGGGCCTGGGGGGGCCAAGGCAGCACCATGGGATGTTGAGATGGGGCTGGGGAGGGACAGTGGAAGGGGGCGAGGGCCGGACGGTTCACAGGGGTTCACCCCCTCTGCTGGGATCTGCCCCAGGTGTCCCACCCAGGGCGAGCAGGTTCTGGTTCGTGCAGCCCAACCTCGTTACATCCCAAGCCAGTCCCTCGCTCCCTGGGCACCCCACAATTCCTGCGTGCACCAAGGGGGTCACGTCCCTGCTCGTGCCTCGTTCTCCCCAAAGCCCAGGAGTTCCTGGTACTCCGAGGGCTGGGATTTGGCCATGCCACGGCTCGGGACTGGCGTGTCCCCCCCATCCCCGCTTTGGGGCTCCCTCTGAACCGGGGCAGCACGTCCTGAGTCACGGCGCGTTTCCTCCCGGCATCCCAGCGCTTCCCATCAAAGGCCGGCTCCTGCCCAGCCCTGCCGGCTCCGGTGAGCTCATAGCCCAGGGTGCCGTGACTGTATTTTATTGTAATTATTTTTCATGTTGAAACGCGCTGGTGGGGGGGAAGGCGAGGGAGCTGCGCCCTTCGCCGTGGCCTCGTGCCAGGACCAGAAGTGCTGAGCTTTCACCTGTCCCAGCGCGTCTGGACCTTGAGAGGGATGTCCCCACCCCACCGACACCCCAGGGCTGTCCCTGTGTCGCTGCCAGTGCGGCTTTTGTGGATTTTCCTCCTTGGACTTAGAGGAGCCACGGGGGAAGAGCTGGGGACCCACACAGGGGTGTCAGTGGCAGGCTCTGGGGAGCTGTGGGTTCGTACCAAGGGGCTGGGACACTCCACGGTGGGGTCGGGGACTCGAGGACCTTGGAGCACCTCATGGAGCAGCCAGCCCTGCGTGGGGCTGCCAAAACCCTCGTCCCATGGATGCACAGACCCCTGAGGCCTTCCACGGGCTGCAGTTCACCCCGAGACCCTGTTGTGGGGCTGGGGGGCACCGAGAGCAGCCAGTGCTGCCCCCCACCCCGCTGGGATGGGATGGGATGGGAGGGGATGGGAGGGGAGGGGAGGGGAGGGGAGGGGAGGGGAGGGGAGGGGAGGGGAGGGGAGGGGAGGGGAGGGGAGGGGAGGGGAGGGGAGGGGAGGGGAGGGGATGGGAAGGCAGGTGAGGCGGGCGGCGGGCGGCGGCAGGAGCTGCCCGGACACGTGTGCAGGGAGAGATGAGGCAGACGAGAGGCAGAGGTGCAGGAGAAGGTTTATTGGAGACGCACAGAGGCTTTGGCAACACGCGACCCCCTCCCGGAATGGGGGGGCTGCCCGGACCCCCCCTTGCCCCATCCCAGCCCCTCACCTCCTCTTGTCGCTGCTCCAGCCCTCCGGGACAGGGGGTTTGGAGCCGGCACAAGCCAGACTGGACACCCCCCACAAAAAAATGTTAAATAGTTGGGAGCTGGCAGCTCTCTGGGATGGAGGCAGCCCCTCTCCCTCTTTTCCCCCTCCCCAGAGCAGAGGATGGGGGGAGAGGGAGGGAGAGGCCCTGCCAAAACCACCCCCACTCCCGGTATCCAGGCTGGGGGGGCTGTGGAAGAGCTGAGACTCCTCCCCCCCAAACCAACAACAAAAAAAAACCAAAAAACAAAAAATCGAAAACCAACCAAAAAAAAACCATGAAGAGATGCTGAAGGGTCTGGAGCGGGGGCAGGTGGGGGCCGGTCCCCGGCTCGGCAGGGGACGTTCAGTTCTTGGGCTCTTCGCCAGCCTCGCCGCCGTCTTCGCCGGCGCACTCGGCTGTCCATAGCGTGAGGTTGTCCCTGAGCAGCTGCATGATGAGGGTGCTGTCCTTGTAGGAGTCTTCGCTGAGTGTGTGCAGGTCGCCCATGGCCTCGTCGAAGGTGGTCTTGGCCAGGGAGATGGCCTGCTCGGGGGCATTGGCGATCTCGTAGTGGAACACGGAGAAGTTGAGGGCCAGCCCCAGGCGGATGGGGTTCGTGGGCTGCATCTCCTTTTTGCTGATGTCCATGGCCTCTTGGTAGGCTTTCTGGGCCTTCTCTATCGTCGACTTGCGGTCGTCCCCGCTGGCCACTTCAGCCAGGTATCGGAAGTAGTCACCCTTCATCTTCAGGTAGAAGACCCTGCTCTCGGGATCGCTCTCCTTCTTGATAAGATACTTGTCCAGCAAGTCCAGGACGCTGTTGCAGACGGTGTTCAGCTCCTGCTCCACCTTCTCCCGGTACTCGTTCACCAGCTGCGCTTTGTCGTCGCCCTCTTCAGTTTTGTGCTCGATGCTGGAGATGACCCTCCAGGCCGAGCGCTGGCAGCCCACCACGTTCTTGTAGGCGACCGAGAGGAGGTTGCGCTCCTCGTTGGACAGCTCGTCCCCGTGCTCCACCACCGCCTTCATGAAGTCTGCCATGTCCTCGTAGCGCTCAGCCTGCTCGGCCAGCTTGGCCTTCTGCACTTGGTGGTTTCTTGCCATGGCTGGGACGCGGGCGCGGCGCGGACGCTTGGGCGAGCAGCGGGGCCGGGAGCCGTCGGAGCCTCTGCCGAGCGCCGCCGCCGGGATTCGCTTTTGGCTGGGCGTCGGAGCCTCGAGCGAGAGCAGGAGGAGCCAGCCAGGTCCAAGGAGTGTCCTCCTCCTCCTCCTCCTCCTCTGCTTCCTCCCCGCCGAGTGCGGCCTTAAAAGGAAAATCGCGGTGAATCATCGCCCGCGGGCGGCGGGCGCTGGGGAGGGGGCGAGGGGGCGGCCAACGCCCTGCCCTCCCCGTGGGTGCGGCACCCGTGGATGCCCCGAGGGTCTCCCCAGAACCAACGCCCACCCCGGCACCCAGGGAACGCCCATCCCTCTGCTGAGAGCGCTCGGAAGGGCGGCAGGCGCTGCGGTGTCGTTTGGAGGGGGGACGGGGACACACGGCAGCGCCCGACTCTTCCCATCCCCCCTCCCCCGAGAAATGGGCCACGGGGTGTGGCCGCTCGTAAAAATGGATTCCTCCCCCCCGAAAAAGTCATATCACTGTCGTTTTTAATATGGTGATTAACTCGCCAGTAATTGCGAGGGCTTGACGGGCAGGTATTTATTCCCACAGGTGGGGAAACCGAGGCAGAGGCTCCGCACCTCTCCCATGCGCCGAGGGAGGGACCTCCCCAAAAAGCGGGGCACAGTCAGCCCTCGCCTTCGAGCCGCCGCACGGTGGGACCACCTGGAGCCCCCCAACACCCCGCGGTGGGAGGAGCGAGGGGAGACCCCATCCCCAGCCCCTCGTGCTCCTGCACTGCCCGCCTCCATCCCAGGGCTGCCTTTCCCCATCCCACCATCCCACCGGGGACGTTTTCCATCTCTCAGGCTGTAAATTAAGAGTCTGAGGGTTCGCTTTTTGGAAGGTTTAGGTCGCTCCCGGCTGGCCGTGGGCCGCGGTGGCAGCGCAGTGCCCCGATAGGGATCTGAGCTGCGCCTTGCGCTGAGTTTCACTCCGAGCTTGTTGCCACACGCCGGGCGCTGGCGCAGCCCCGGCCCGCTCCCGGCCCAGTCCCGGCCTTATCTCCGTGCGGGAGCGTGCGGGAAGGGCAGGGTGGGGCGCGCGGCTCCGGGCCAAGGCGAAAAGGGGAGTTCTGATTCCTTCAATGAGCCTGGCTCGCTGCTTTGTTCCTCCCCGCCGGGAGCGCCCCGTGATCCCCCCTGCGCCGCGCTCAGCTCCCGCATCGCCCCAGCGCACCGTGCTGCGGATGCAGGAAGGACATGAGGATGCTTTCCCCAACCACTTCAAGCCCGGGAAAACTCCCCCAGCCTTCACATCACTCCCTCTGCACCCCGGAAAGGGATTCAGGGCCGTTCACCTCTTCCCGGCCAAGCCCCTGGCACCTGCCGGGTCTGGGGTGCCCAGGGTGCCATCGAGGGGCCCCCGTGGCAGCAGCGTGAGGGTGTCCAGCTCCACCAACCTCCCCACAGCCCCTCCATGTCCCCCCCACGAGTGCCACGTGCAGCAATTAGAGCTCCTTCCCCAGGTGAGCTGATCCCGTGGGATCCGCCCCGCTGCGTCGGGAAAAGGAGCTTCCCAAAGGAATGGGTGAGTAGGAGACCACGGCCTGTCTGCCACCCTCTGCTCGGCAGACAAGGCCCATAGAGACCCTCCAAGAACTTCCACCGGGCACAAAACCCGCCCCCCACAGAGGGATTGGGGCCAAAGGGTCACCCCAATGTACCCAGCCTGCCAAAACCCACTTCCTTCCCTCGGAAAACCACAGGCAGGAATCCCTGCGTGGGTTAATCTGCTGCTCCTTTGGGCAGCAAGACCATAATATGGGTTTGGGGTCTGCAGTCCCCAGCCCTGGTGAAGGATTCACAGCCTGACCAGGCTTCCAAACCTTGGGATGATCCTGCCTCACCCTGCGTTTGGGCTCTTTAACCTTGGGGAGACCCTGGTGGGATCCCCCTTCCGCAGCAAGGACATGTGTGGGGTGTGGATGGCTCAGCCCTGGATCCGGCATCTGTGGCAGCCCCTGCCAAAGGGGCTGAGCTGCTGCCAAATTTTGGCTGTGCCGGGCTGAGAGGAGGCTGCAGGGATGCTCTGCTCCACCGGTTCCGTGGAAAACCAGCGGTGGGTGAAGGGCAGAGCCCCAGAGCCCAGCGCAGGGGCTGTGGGTGAGCTCGGCTGCATCATCACCCCACAGAGCACCCGTGGGTGCCCCAAATGCCGAAGGGCAGCACCAGAAGGCGCATCCCAAAACATTCTGTGGTTCTGTGATCACCTCGGGGAGAGGGGCACCCAGTTAACCCCAGCCCTGGGGACGCTGCCCAGGCCAGTGCACGTCTCCAGTCCCGTGAGCCGAGGGCAGGCGTGGGCTGGGCGCTGGCAGGAGGCAGAGGATGCTCATGGCCATTCCCAGCGGCACTGGAAGGATGCTCAGAGCCCGTCTGGCCACCCTGCCCAGCCCTGCTGCTGCCCCTGGCTGTGGGGACGCTGCCAGCTCCCAAAACATCAGCGGACAATGCATTTTTCCAAGGGGTGCTCACAGTGCCCCGGGTCCTGTGGGCACTGCCCATTGCTCCTTCCCAGCCTGGCTTGGCCCTTCCCCTTGCACAGGAGGGTGCAGAGCCACGGATGGCTGAGACTGGCCCCAAACTGTGCCACAGCCCAGTTTGGGAAGCTCCTGGCTCCCATCCCCACGGCCACATGGCTGATGGCAAAGCGGTGCCAGCCCTCGGTGGCTTCCCTTGGCTCCCTGCTCGGGCCTGCCCGGGCAGGAGCCGTTCCCCTCCACCAGCAGAGCAGAGCCAGACACAGCGTACAGTAAATAGGAGAAACTTTCATTTTGTTACAAAAGTAAAAGGCATAAACAGATGGTGAATCCTACAGGGCTGAGGCAGGCCTGGCTGGTCCGCCCAGCTCTCAGCCCCGGGGAGGCTGCTCAAGGTGCTGCGGGGCTGGAACCCCTTCCCCTAAAACCAGAGCCGTGCTGAGATGAGGCTGGCAGGGGGAGCTGGCCCGGGGGCTGCAGGGATAAACTGACCAAGTACGAATTCCCATCCAGAGAGTCCTGGGGACACGGCTTGGAGGGGCTTGGGGGTGTGGTGCCCCTGGCTTGGCTGTAAACGCTCTGGCGTGATCCCGCTCCTTCCAAAATCCCGTTGGGACGCCAGCCAAGACATTCCAGCATCCACGGTGGGAAGACACCGTCACTGAGGGCCCAGCTGGCGGCCACGGGGAGCCACCAGCGGCTGGAACTGCAGTTATTGCACTCCTTGTTGGGGTGGCTGCATGGCTTTGAGCTCCGGGCCCGCGGGACGCCCGGCCCGGCTCCCGGAGCGGGGCTGGAAAAGCTTTTCCTTGCCGCGGCCGCTTCCCCCGCTCGGGGAGGGAGGAAGGCGCAGCCCTGCCGAGCGCAGGCACTCGAGGTGGTCATGGCTGTGGGCTCGGCTCCCGTGGGAGGCTCCACGAGAGGCAGAGGCTGCTGGGGCTCGTGGCGCTGGATCTGCTCGGAGCGAGGAAGAGGAGAGGGGAGGAAGGGGAAGAGAGAGTTAGTGCCAGAAACAGAGGAGCGAGGAGCAGCAGGAGCAGGGCGGAGCATCCGGGCGCGCTGGCAGAGTGGGAACAGGCTGGGATGGAGGCAGGAAGGGGCTCCGTCCCTGCCCCGAGGCTCAAGGAGCTCGCAGGGCGCTGCAGGGAGGGGGCAGAGGGGCAGCTCCACGGCCCACAGGTGACACAGGGCACCCAACGTGCCCTGAAGGAACTTACCTTGGTCACAGGAGGAGGAACCAGGTGTTGCAGAGGAAAACGGGCAGAGGGGCCAGAGGGATCACCTAAGCCACAGAACGGGTCAGGGATGGGGGCACAGACCTGCCCCAGGGGCCAGCCCGGTTCCGGCCACAGCTCCCTCCAAACGCCGAAGCTCTCCTTGGCTGGGCTCTCCTCACACAAGCACTGCAGGCCGCGCTCCAGCCAGCCCCGGCTCCAGAGCCCACCGCCATCCCCGGCCACACGTGTCCCACGTGTCCCACACGTGTCCCTCATGCAGACTGGGTGGCTCCAGCCCATGCCAAGCGCCAGCACAAAGCTGGGGGAACCCGCCCCATCCTCTTCTGGCAAAGCCTTCAGGAGACCCCTCGCCCTCACAGCCCTGGGACCGCTGCCCCCATGCCGTGGGATTCTGGTGGGATGGATGGGGCACAGGGACGCCAACGCAGCTGCAGGGTGATGGGCTCCGAGGCCAGAGCTGTCATGCAGATGAGAAGGGTGGCTCGAGTGGGTGAGAGGGAGAAGAAAGCACTTTCTTACCAGCCAACCCTCAGAAATCAGGGCAAACGTCCGAGGAGGGGCAAATCCCGTCAGGCTGTGCAGGAAATGGCAAAGTCCTGGCAGGCATCCTCCTGGGGAAGACACCAGAGGTTATGCACCTCACACCTGCCACGGGGCCAGAGGGGCTGGCACAGACGGGGAGCACAGATCCCAGGTGGGGAAAGGACACTGAGGTGACAACAGTGGGGAGGGGATGAGCCCCTGCCCAGCCTGGAAATGTGGGACAGCAAAATCCCTTCCCTCCAGCAAGAGTCACAGCAGCACCAGCTGCTCATCCCTCACAGCAGGAGTTTCCAGGAGCTTCCAGGTGAGGCTCGAGCCTAACAGAGTCCAACTGGCACCAGAGAGATGCCAAACACCAGGACACACCTGCCCTCTTCTGTCTTCAAGGAGGAAAATAATCATCCAAGCAGTTAACTCTTTAAAAATAGAATTTTATTGAGTAACAAAGGAAACTGGTTTAAATAAAAACAGAAAGGAGTCTGGCCCCTGGTAACCCCCCTCCTCACTGCTCCTCTGCCACCCCCCTGGCACAGGCACTTGCAGAGCACAAAGCACGATGCTGGTGAACTCCGGGGGGCTGGGCTGCCCCCCAAAATGTGCTGCCCCTGCCCAAGGTTGAAATTGGTCTGTCTGATCCAAGGAAACCTGACAGGCAGCTCGGCACTGTGAGCCTCTGCCCTGGTGCCAACGTGCACAATGCTCCCTGCGCAGGACAGGAAACATTCGACATAGAAAAAAGTCCTACAAATTGTGCAAAAATATCCAGCAGCTTTTAGTAACACGATTCAAGTATTGCTACAAGGTTTGTGACTCTCCCTTCACCCCAGGGACACAGAGCTGGCTGCCTGGGTGCAGTGATGCTCACAGATGAGCCCCTGGAAGGTGTTGCAGGGCACTGGGGACGGCCCTGGGGACAGCCCTGGGGACAGGGGACAGCCCTAGGGACACTCTGCTGTTCAGAAACCCAAACCAAGAGCACACCGTGAGCTTATCAGAGACCAGCACCCTCTCACTGCTTCCTCTGTGAAACTCCACCTGGGAAGGGTGTGACCCTCAGGAATTCACACACTTTTCTGTTGCCTTTTGGCCTCCCACAGACAGGACTCAATCCTGGGAAGCTCCAGTTCCCAAACCTGACCCCTGTAGCCTTGTGACCTGCATCTCATGAGAGTCACAGAGCACAGAGTGTTTCTTCTTCCCCGTCAGGGGAGGGTCCCCTGATTCATGTCCTTGCTGCAAAACGTGTCTGACCAACTGGCAGGGCCAAAACACAGCCCCCCCAGCAACCAGGCAGAAACAGGATCAGCAGGGATCACCCAGGACATCCTCACCTGCTGCCAGGTCTGCTGGGAGCCACAGTCCTCCCAGCTGGACAGCCCAACTTACCAAGGCACAGCAGCTTCTGGGAAGGGGAAGCTGCTCCAGCCTGAGAGACAGAACAGCCCTTGCAGGTGGGCACAGGGGAGCAGGGTGTGTTCACAGAGATAACAGGGACACCAGGGAGATAACGCCTCCTCCAGCCCAGCCCCAAGTGGGAATCATTTGTCAGTGCCCACCTCACGATTCCCGGCAGGAATCACAGCGATGCCCCAGAGCTCAGGGCTCTGGGGGCTCCCCAGGTGCAGCAGGGATCCCCCTGCTTCCAGCACGAGCCCGAGGCTCCCACAAGCTGTCAGGCTCTGTCAGGCAAAAGCCCTGACAGGCCACATCACAGTGAAACAAATAAACAAAAAGTAATAAATAAATGTAAAAAAAGAAGGCAACGCATGGCTCGAGTCTTTGGCAGCTCTGGGTCCCAGGGCTGTCCCACCTGAGGCCGGGGATGTGACAGGGGAAGGTACTGGCTGGAGCAAGGTGCAGGCACAGCAGGCACTGGGAACATCACAGCACTGCTAGGGAATGCCTCCTACCATGCTGGTGTCAGTTTTGGCTCCAAAGGAAGGGATTTCGCTCTTGGGACTGGACGGGGTCCCGATATCGGGCTGGATAAATCCTCTTCTGTCTATCAAACTGGAAAACAGGAAGGGAAGAGCAGTTCAGGGAACGAAGACTCAAGCTGGGAGCTCACAGGCCACAGGGAGGGCTCTTCTCCCAGGAGCTGCTGAGCACAGCACAGGCAGGATGCTGGAGCACAGGGTCCTGCCCAGCACATGAGCCACAGATCTGTCTCACGAGCCACAGGGAGCTCTGGGCCACCACAAACCCAAAGGGGAACTGGCAAAGGGCTTCACAACATGAAACCAATGTGAAAGAGGAACAAACTGGAGCAAAACGCTGTTCTCCTCCCCACAACCTCCCAGCCCGGCTCTCTGAATGCACAGATTGAGCAGCTCTGAATGGCAGCACTGCATTTTGGCACCTCTGAACCCAACAAAAAGCCTGGGGACACTTTGGAGAGCAGGGCCTGATATAAAATATATAAACTAGACTTTACCCTGCTGCTGTTACACCGAGTTAGCACCACCGAGCTGCTTCATGACTCCAAACTGGATCCTGCAGGGATCCCCCGTGCCCAGGACAGGAGCTCCACGCAGGTCCCCAGCTCCACTGAGGAGCAGAGCAGGCCCTGACTCTGCCCAACTGCACCATCTTGTGACGAAGCTGCAGCTGTCCTGTGCTCAGGGCCACTCGCAGCCAGAGAGAGCCTTTGCTGGGGGACACTGAGCGTTCCTGGTGGTCTCAGTGTTGGTAAAGCCCAGGGTCTCTGTGCTGCCTGGTGTGGATCTCCCTTGGCTCTTTGCCACGAGGCTCAAGCCTCAGAGTACAGCAGCAAAAACGCGCCAAGAATCACGGAATCACGGAATGGTCTGGGGTGAATGGGACCTTAAAGATCACCTCATTCCGACCCTTGCCATGAGGACAAGGAGTGCCTGTTCTGGACTGACTATCTGCTGCCAAGTCCTTTGGTGCAGTTCTTCCCCTTATCCAACTGCAGGATTTGTTTTATCTTCCAGTTCCACAAAACAACTACAAGTGACCCAAACTCATTGAGTTCCAACACCGTGCATCTCCTACCACCTCCAGCCTTTCTCTGCAGACTGGGAGGCTCTCCTCCTCACCATCAGAGCAGATGTGTCTGTGCTGACATGGACCTTGACAGATCTGTCCTTCCCAGGCCCCTCTCCCACAGCAGGACGCAATTCCCAGTGCCTGGAGGTCACAGGCTCTCACCTGGGATGGAATGGTCCACATAGCACTGCACAGCAGTTTGTGAGGATGCTTTTATGGCTGTAGGGATTGGCAAACTCCGAGCCCCTCTTGTTTGACCAGGACCCTTTGATCTGAAAGGGAGGGACACAGATTAGGAGGGGAAGGATGTGAGAGCAGGCAGTGACACGATAATGGATCCTTGCTGCAGGGGTGGCAGGTTTGTCTTAGGGCAGAGGGAGGACGTCTGCAGGAACAGGCAGCCATGTGCTGCCTCTGCCGAGGTCCAGCCCTGCAGCTGGAGAGCTCCAGGTTGTGCCCTCTCCGTGCTGCACAGCAACGTGTCACTGTCCCCACCGTCACCATCTGCCACACCAGCCCCGTGCTCCTGCTCCCCTCGAGGTCTCCAAGGCTGGCAGCCCATCAGAGCAGGGCTCCAGCTCGTGGGCCCTCCTGGGCCCCTCAGGCTGAGGGAACAGCGAGGGGATTCCCGGCCCAGAGGCTGCTCTGGCCCCACCCCAGCAGCTGCCGGGCTCTGCTTTCGGAACGGGTGTGGCTCTGGGTGGGCAGCGGCCACACCTGGCTCAGGCTGCACCGAACCATTACCAGCACATTCACCAGCACACTTCCCCCTCTTGTTTTACTTCCTCTCCCCAGCTGCAGCAGAAGGCCGGAGCCATGGGCAACCAGACCAGAGAGGCAACGGGCCACTGGTGCTCCCAGTGCTGGGGTACAAACTGTGAGCTTCACTTACACAGCCCTGAGCAGTTCTGCCACACCTCTGACTGTAAGGAGGAGGGAAAAGGGGAGAAAGCAAAAACAAAAGGGATGCAAACACGCCTTCTGCAGAGCTGGAAGCTTCCAGCAAGGAGCTTCTGGCCAGAAGGGTGAATTTTGATTCAGAGGATCAAACAGACCCTGCTTTTCCATACAATCTGCCCCACTCAGGGCACTCATTTGGTCCTTGGAGTCAGTGCACACCCCAGATTTGAAGGTAAATCTCATCAGATGTCTGTACATCGTTTGCTAATTAGAGATGATGAACTGCCAGACACAAAGGGACTGGCCCAGGGTCTCAGAGGAAACCTGTGGTTACACAGGATGCTGAATTCAGATCACCAAGCTCGCACCCAAATACACCCCTGGGCCAGCCTTCCTTTTTTAATCTCACAACTCCTAATTTTAAGCAAGGCCACAAACAGACTGGAAAAAACACACACGTGATGGTTCAAACTCAGCCACCTGAAAGTACAGCCGTGGGCACAGGCTGTTTGCTCTGAGCTGGGTTATCACGGGCAGTGAAACACTGCACGGAGGCAGACAAGAATTCCCTGAAAACCTGCTCAAGATGGGTCATGGACAGCCTGGCAGCAGGACAAGCACCCAGGTACTTACATCTTCGTTCGTTGTCAGGTTGGAGGCGACTAAATAAGTGTGAAAACCTGAGAGGCCCAAAATAGACCAGACTGAGAAAAAACAAATCACCAGCTCCAGCACAGTGAAATAAAAGTCAAGGAAGTCTCAAAGAACAAAATAATCCTGCAAGGAGAGGCAGAGGACTGTTTGGGGAGGTTTGGGCAAGCTTCCCATTCCCTGAGCTGGTTTGCAGGGATCCACCAAGGCACAGCCTGCTCCAGCTCCTCCCTTTCCACCTGAACTTGCAAACTGGGAAACAACTTTGTCACCCACCCTTAGCCCCAGGTAGCCAGAGGACTAAATTAATTTGGGGACAGGACACCGGGGTGACCTGCAAAGAGCTCCTAGCCCCTCTCTGTTAGTGATTAGTAGTGCTGCGGACCCCAGGCAGCTGCTGCCAGCAGAAGGATATCTCGCAGGGGTTGTCTTCAGAGTGGCCAGGAATCCATCCCTCTGAGAGCCTGCAAAGCAGAATAGGACAAGGAATGGCATCCCAGCAGGCAGCCCTGCCCCTCCAGCCAGAACTCCACCCCCGTGGGCCGTGTGGATCTGTCTGCCTGAGGAACATCCGCAGTCTGGAATGCCGCAGAAACGTCCGTGCACGGACACGGCTCCAGGAGATTTGGGGCTGATGGGAAAGTCACCTTCCTGCCAGGGTAAGGGCAGATGCACCATCAGCTCATCTGCTCTGGGGAAGACAATCCCATCACCAGTCCCCAAAGTCCCTCTGCAGCGACGTGCAGGTGGATCCATGGCTCCCTCATACCTGGGACCCTTTATTCCCTCACGTGGTGTAACCCACCCAGACCTTCCCGTGCTGTGTCCCAGAGGAGCAGTGCCCCAGAGCTGTGCTGGGAGCACCACACCCCCCCAGGCCCGGGACTTACGCAGGGTGAGGTGGGTGACGACGCAGGCGAAGATGAAGGCGGTGAGGAAGGACAGGGACAGGATGAAGGCGTAGAAGTAGCGGTAGTTGCGCTTCCCCACGCAGTTGCCCACCCAGGGGCAGTGGTGATCGAATCTCTCTGGAACAAAGGCACGTGGTGAGGAGGGCTCCTGCCAGCTCGCACCCAGGACGGAGCAGACTCCGCTCAGCCTCCCAAAATGAGGGGCTACAAACTGATCTTCCCCCTGCACCCCGAGGGCAGAACCTCTCTGCAGCAGTCCAGAGGCACCAAGTGTCCCTGGTGTCTGTAGCAGCCTGGGGACAGCCAGGCCTCAAAGTGAGGAGCCTGCAGCAAACCCTGTGTTTGCAGAGGCCTGAACTGCATTTCACAGAACCCTCCTCCCAGAACCAGGGAAAGCAGAGCCATGGAGTCTTGGATGTGCTGCCCCTTGCCCTGAGCCACTGCACTGGTGCTGCTTTCAATTTAAATGCGAAGGAGACAGACCATGCAGTATCTTGTTTGATAATCCTTCAGGAGAAGCAAAAAGCAATCTGTCCAGGAACACAAGTGACAGGATCAGCGACAGGACCTGAGGGAATGGCTGGAGCTGTGTCAAGGGAAGGTTAGGCTGGATTTTGGGAAAGGCTCTTCCCCCAGAGGGTGCTGGGCACTGCCCAGGCTCCCCAGGGATGGTCCCGGCCCCGAGGCTGCCAGAGCTCCAGGAGCGTTTGGACAGCGCTGCCAGGGCTGCCCAGGGTGGGAGTGTTGGGGTGTCTGTGCAGGGCCAGGAGCTGCCCCGGTGACCCTGCGGGTCCCTTCCAGCTCAGGACATCCCGTTACTGACCACACTGCCCCGGCCCCTGCGCCCCGCTCACCGACGCAGTTGTCGCAGACGCTGCAGTGGGAGGTGCGCGGCGGCCGGAACATCTTGCAGGTGTAGCAGTACTTGAGCTTCACCACGTACTTGTTGATCACCACCTCCATGGTGCGGGCCGGGGGACGGTACGTGGAGCTGCCCATGCTGTCTGCAAGGACAAGGAGGGATACCCAGGCCCTGGGTCACCTGGGTCACCCCAGCTGCCTCCTAGCAGGGGCAGGGGCTGGCACACGCTCTCCCGGCTTTAACAGACGACAAGACAGGATTTGTTGCAGGGTGGGCAGCCAAGAGCTCCAGTCAGCTCCTCGCATTATTTATGACCTGTCTTCGTCCAGCGGCAATGCTGCTGGGATGCCAAGAGGAAGCAGTAAGTGCCCAGCGTTGTGAGAAAGTCAAGTAATTTATAAATAGTGAGGGTAAAGCAGCAGCCCAGGAACACCAGCTCATCTCTGCGTGTCCAGCGGGTCACAACAGGCAGCCAGGCTGTGCGTGCACGTGGAGCTCTGCCACAGGAGCAGGAGCATCCCTGCCATTGCCAGCACACAGCCTGTCACCCCACCGCTGCAGCACTCCCAGCCTGCAGGGACTCGCCTCCATCACTGTGAGGAAGGACAGCAGCAGGTCTCAAGTGCTCCAGCAGATTCCCTGGAATTTGTCATATGTGTCAAGAGGATTCCTCCTCCTCCAGGTTTAAATTGAGGATTTTTAGGGGCACTGCAAGTTACATCTTTGTGTGCTGGCACTCCATTATTCCCCGAGGACTGGGGGCTGCAGACTGTTCCTGTACACAGCAGAAGCTGGAAATCCCCTGTATCTCGTTTGCAGTTTTGAGTGTTATTCCTTTTAGTCACTCTCAAAAAAGTACCTTTCCAAATGTGAGGAATTCTTTGAAAATAGTGATGCAACAGTGAGCATGTTAAGAGGATAATAAGTGGATTATATTAACGGTAACAGCTGGCACATCAGGCAGCATCTGCAGCCAGATTACTGCTTTAGACCCTTATAAATAGAAACATGGATCACCACTCTGGGGATATTTAAAAACCATTTTTAAAGTCAGATGTAGAATTACTGCCTTGCATCTGTCTTCAGCGGGACAGATTCAAGCTGTCTCACATCAGCTTTGCTGAAGCATTTGCTCCAACCTGTCACATCAACGAGGTCTACAGCTCCTGGATGCAAACACCTCCTTGGCTGTCCCCAAACCAGCGTGACAGAGCAGTTTTTAGAAGAGGACAAACATTAGCCTACTCTAAAGAGCACCCTGCAGCACAGCAGACTGAATGGCAAATCACAGTATCAAAAAGCATTCATTATCCTTCAACTCTGCTGCCTGGGAAAGCGCTGGGACTGAACAGGAACAAAAAGCACCTGAGCTGCTCTGCAGATCCTCTCTGGCACTGCCTGCTGTGCCAGGGGAGCTTGTTGCACCTCTCACCACGACCGGTAAACACTGTCAAGCCTCACAATCTGATACTCTGGATTCTTCTCCCCCCTGGACAAACCCTAAGGAGCCAAGACCCAAAAAAGGGGCCTCATTGAGCCTGAAAGGTGCACAGACACACACAGAGCCATGCACAGAGCCAAACACAGGAGAGGGCTCAGAGCTCTCACCAATTCGCTTTTCCAGGTCTGCAGCCTCACTGGGGGTGGCTCTGGGCAGGATTCCTGGGTCTCTGAAGCTTGTCTGGAGCAGGCAGCTGATGACAAAGAAGAAGAGGACGGCGGCGATGATGGGGATGGCCAGGGTCAGGTGACTGGCAAGGAAGGGGCAGCTGTTAAAAGATAAATAAAATTGAATTGTTATCAATCATTGCACAGACCTGCTGCTGGCTGGGACATGACACCACGAACTATCACTCCACAAGCCCTGCTGCTTTGTGGAGACGTGTGGGGTCAACAACCTTTTTGGACTTATCAACCTTTTGGGGGTTATGAACCTTTTTGGGGGTGTCCTGTTCAGAGCCAGGAGCTGGACTCGATGATCCTTGTGGGTCCCTTCCAGCCCCAGATATTCTGAGTCTATGAACAGCACGAGCCAGCCCCTAAAACACTGGAGTGGCACTGGGAAGAGGGGGTCTCTGGCACCAAGACACACCAAGGGCCTGCACACAACCTCTTTGGTCTTTTGCAGTCTCAAAAACCCACCAGCTGCCTCAAAGCCTGGTCACCTCTACAACAGCAGCACCAGGAGCACAGGGACCAAGAGCCCAAGCTGTGCAGGGATCAGAATCGCCGTGACCAGGATCCCACTGGATCACCCACCAGGATCCCACTGGGTCCAACGCGTGACACCGAGGGCAACGTGGCTTCCACTCAACACAGCTCTGCTGCCTCTGGATCACTCTGTGCCCTTCAGGGCGTGCCAGACGTTGGGCACCGGGCACTGTGACAAAGCCACCAGGCACCTCAGCAGCGGACCTGGGGCTGTTTTTCCATAGAGGGGACCGGTGTGATCACACCCCACACCAGGCCGGGCCCGTGACCCGCAGGTGGCAGCTGAGGACAGCAGAGGACACACAGAGCCACTGTCCCCTCCTGCAGAGGACTGATCCGCACCCAGAGCCAGCACAGGACAGGCTGCCCCAGCCCTGATGGCTGCAGGCAGTGCTCAGGCTCTGCACCACTCTGACAGGATTAAGCAACTTTTGTTTCACCTCCCCAGCTCAGCTGTCCAGAACAAAGCAGCCATCAAGCAACAAAACCCCTTCAGTCCAAGTCTGAGCCCCTCAGTCATTGACAGAAAGGTCTGTGAAAGGAGAGATGTGAGCTTGTTGTCACCCCTGTCCTGGGAGAACCTCCAGAGCCCACTCTGCCCCACCAGGGAACAAGAAACCACAGAAATCATAGAATCCCCCAGTGGTTTGAGTTGGACCTTAAAGCCCATCCTGTCCCATCCCCTGTCGTGGACAGGGACACCTTCCATTGTCCCGGGTTGCTCCAAGCCCCGTCCAGCCTGGTCTTGGACACTTCCAGGGATCCAGGGGCAGCCACAGCTTTTCCTGGCACCCTGTGCCAGGTTTTCCCATAGAAAGCATGAAGTGCAGAGGCAAGATGCATTTGCTGTACACCCAGCAAACTGCAGCCTGTGCAACAGAGGCATCCTGCTAAAATAACAACTTGGAGAGCCCCAGGGCATCTTCAGCCTCGAGAGAGTGACTCGGCAAGAAGGGAGGCAGAGCAGATGTCCTGCGTCCTCTGCCTGGCCACACAAAGCCGTTACTGTGCTGAGCTGCCCGTCAGCCCCAGACCCGGCAGAGAGAGCTGTCAGGGCACGGATGATGCTGAGAAAGGGGTTTTTCCATCGGGATGCTGTGCCTGCTTCCCACAGCTGCCTGTCCCTTTCAGCTCATCTGACTTCTCAGAACCTCTAATCCGATCAAATACTTTCATCTCCCCACCAGCAGGCTCGGGCAGCTTTACTCCGAGACTTGCAGGGATAACGCCGTGATCCAAAGGCAGGCGTGGCCCCCCGCTCCAGGGAAAAGCGGCTCCCATCCCTCCCGGGACAGAAACGGAGGCAGGACATCGGAACCCTCTGAGGTGTCAGGAACCCACGGTGCTCCTTCCTCAGCTCCCAGGGCAGCACAGGACACAACGGGATGCTCCTGCCTCTCCCTTCCCTCGGGCGGCAGGAGCAGGGAGCTTCCCTGGACCAGCTTTCCAAAGGAAAGGGGACTGGGGAGACGCAGCTCCCTCTTCCCCAGACTCCGCTGCACAACGGGGGCTCGAGGTGGGACCCCGAAGGGTTTCACCATTCAGAAGAAACACTGTTCCTAGGTCCCAGTGGTGGACAAAGCCCACGAGCCTTGGGGGTTTCCTGGGTGCAATTTTGGGCCAATTCTCTTCTTGGGAGTAAAAGAGGAGACTTGGGGGCTGTATTTAGAGGCCAGGGGAGCATCCCGTGGGGATGTTAAACCCCTTCCAGGGGCCAGACTGAGCAAACAAGGTGCAGAACAACCCCTACCCCCCATAAACACACCTGGAGACAGGTGACTGCCTGCAAAGAGGGTCTGTACCGTGGGAAAGGGCTTGGGGAACAGCGCGGAGAAGGGACACCGGGGATCCCACGGGGGAAAGGTGCCCCCCAGCCCACCTCCCTCCCAGCACGGGGGCCAGCGTGGGATGCCAGCTAACCCCGGCTCCCCCAAAGAGGGGCTCAAGGAGGGGGACAAGCGCTGCTCGGAGCCCTAAGGGGGAGGACCCGAGGCACAGACCCCGCACGGCGTTGGGGTCTCGGTGCCGCGGCGGAGGGGCCCCGCTCCCCGCCGGCCCCAGACTCACTCGAAGGCGAAGAAGAGGCCGCTGGTGGCCAGGATGAGGCCGAGCGTGAGGGCGAAGACGCCGCTGTGCCGCGCCAGCATGAGGCGGCCGCCGCAGTAGAAGCGGTTGCGGCCCGGGAACACCTCCCACTTCCTGCGGGGCCGCCGCGCCGCTCCGGGCCGCGGGGGGACG
>VWPU01023765.1:0-17589 GCA_013398955.1 Callaeas wilsoni | reverse complement strand
ACCCCGCGCTGCGGACCCTGCGCGCTGTCCCCACGCCGCCGAGGAACAGACGGCCCCGGCCTTGGCAAGGCAGCGATGCCACGGATGAATTAAGAGGCGACCAAACCTCTCTCTGCAGGAGACCCGCCTGCTGGTGAAGGTTATCCCAGGTGATGGGACAATCTCTGCTCTTTCTACCCTGCTTACAGATAGCACATCTTAATTCAGTTTCCAGGTCCCCGCATGGACAAACAGATTGTGAAGGTCGGGGAATAAAGACACCTGGGGAAAGACAGTGATTTAGTGAAACAGAGCAGTGCAGTGTCTCGAGTCTGAACGGCTCCACAGATAACACAGAGCCCAGCCAGCTCCGCACAGCCGCTCCAGCAACACCCATCCCATCTTTCAAAACAGTCATGAACAGAGCTAAATCACTTGTTCTGCATTTCTCTTTCTACCTTTCTCCCCCCTTATTCCTGCTTGCTGCTTAGTCTGCTGCTGACCCCACGCAAGGGGTCAGAGACGCTGCAATTCTTCCACCTTCCAGCACGAGCTAGATACCTGGCACTGGCAGAATGTTGACAGCTCCCAAACATTCATCTGCCTTTACCCCCGAGCCACAAGGCTCCTTCCCAGCACGCCAACAGGCAGGATACATTTCTGGGCTGTACGGCCTCCTGCTGCAGCACTGAACGTCAGAACGTCAGCTGGGGCATTTCGGCAGCATTCCTCAGCTGGTGCAATTTGTCCTGGCTCCGGAGCTGCCAATGGAGATCCAGCACCAGCTGAGCAGCAGCCGCGGGGCTGAGACCAGGCTCCAGCTCCATCCCACCGAGGTGCCCACATCAGGGAATCTGGCTCTGGTTCCTCACTGGTTTTGACTTTGGTTTTTCAGCGCTGCCTGCCAGATCCCACACCCAGCAACTGGCAGCTCAGGCATCAGTCCCAGTGCACTTCCCTCCTCCCCAGCACCCCCTGCCACTTCTGCAACTGCAGACGCAGGGAAACTGCAGAATACACCCATCAAAGCCCCAGCTCTCCCCCAGCATCACCACATGGGTCATTTTCACCCATAAAACTGAGATTCACACGTTATGGCTCCCCACCTGCACTGTCTGCAGTGAGCCTGATGTTCCTGCACCGCAGCACAGCCGGGCGAGCAGTGGTGTTTGAGCTGAGCTGGGGATGTCAGGGAAAGTGATTCGTCACATAACATTACCTGGGGGAGAAGGCAGGAAAAGCTAGAAAAATGCCTAACAATTGCTGTAATTACGTCCTCTTGAAATGGCTACACGATGTCAGACAAGGGCTGGCATATCTTATCACAACTGAACCTGGGTGGACGCTGTTCCAAGCCAGTGATTAATAGTCTGCAAGGATTTGTTTTGGCATGGTGGAAAAAATGAGTACAGTGTCTCAAAAAGATGCCAGATGGATGGCCTGGAGCAGAGCCCCCCAGCCAGCCACCAGCATGCTGCAGAGCAAGGGCTTGCTCCTTATTTGTGGGGTAACAGCACCCTGGCAGGATCCAGCTCCTGCCACTGCCCCAGCACTCCTCGAGCTGTTCCCAGCGCCTGGCAGAACAGGTGGAAGGCTGGATGCAAAGGGCAGTGTGCAGGCAGGGTTGCTGGCTCTATCCTCCTGCAGCACAGGCATGTGGAGGCAGCCTTGTCACCATCCCTGCATCAGGTGCACCTCCACAGCAAGTTCCTGGGCCTCATTTCCAAGAGGAATGCTGTGACCAAACCTTTCTTCTGCAGCCCAGGCTAGTCTTCCTCCCCTTCCACAGCCCGCAGAGCTCATTTGCTCTGGGATGATGAGACATGCCCATCTGGGCACCCAAAACAGCAGCCGCAGCTCCCACAGGGCAGAAGCGCAAAGCACGGTTCCTGGAGAGGCCACGCACCTGCCCTGGAGCAGGTGTACAGGGTGCCCAGCCCGGGGAGGATCTGCCTTCTCCCCAGAACCCTGGGACAACGTGCCAGCACAGCCAACACGGAGCCTGTCCTTCAGAGAAGGACGTGGAAGGGAGGTGGCAGCAGTACCCATCCAGCATCTCACATCACTCATCCCCTTGGAAAGGAAGAGGCAGATCTTGGCTGCCCATGCCATCAGGTACCAATCTCTCAGTGTCTGCTGATGCCAACATATCCTGACTGCGAGGCTCAGGATAAAAGTGAGCCCAGCTGGGCCACAAGATACATTGTTTGGATCAGGCTGGGAATCACTTATGCAGTGTTTTATTAACCGTAATGGATAGCTGTGCCTGGCAAAATGAGTAATAATCTTGTTTAAGGGCTCGCTCCTGAATCACACCGTGTTGTTGCCAATGCTGCAAACTTTACTCACTGCTCTGCGGGCCAAATTCTATCCTGGAGCAAGCAATAGCCTGAACAGAAGACCACAAATCAGACAGAAACAGCTTTCTGCCTTTTTTTTGTAAGAAATAGCGATAATATGACAGGTAGCATCTTCCATCTCCCAGTCCCTCTGATTTTCACACTTCATCTCATCTCAGTCCATCAGCAGTGCTATCTTACCCAGCACTTACCCAGCCTGATGCTCCACATCCAGCTCGGGTGTTTCTCTGGGACAGAGCTCTGTCTGGGATAAATGGTTGGTGGCTAATGGAAGGAAATAGAGGAAAAAGTAATTTACATCAGCTAAGTATTCTGTACACTGTTATTTTGTGATCATCTATAATTTTGATCTATTAACAGTAAAAGGTGCATCTGTTCCCTGGGTTCATCTTGTTTACAGGTGATGTAAACAAGGCCAAGACACTGGTCTCCTGTTTGAGGGCATTTGGGGAAATTTTGTATTTCTGCAGACCAGAGTCACCCCTGAAAACGAGGGTGGCACGTGGGGAGGGACAGCACCCTGTCTGATGGAGGAGCTGTCTCTAAAACAAGACCTGCTCCAATATGTGAGACTCAGGAGTGCCACTTGGAGCCAGCCAGGAGGAGCAAGGAGACCCGTCACTGCCATCACCCCAGCCCTGGTGAAGGAGCAGCAGGAGGCAGCAGCCTGGGCACAGACACCCAGGCACTGGGCAGAGCTGGGACCAGAGACCCAGGCTTGGCACCAGTGGGGAACACTGCAGGATCCCAGAGAAAGCCATTGCCCGTAGCTGTCCCTGTACATCCTCCTGACACTTCTCTTCCCTGGGCAGACAGTGACGAGACAAGGGGAAACGGTTTTAAACTGAGAGGAAAGATTTAGATTAGATGTAAGGAAGAATTTCTTTAGTCAGAGGGTGCTGAGGCCCTGGCACAGGCTGCCCAGAGAAGCTGTGGATGCCCCAAACCTGGAAGTGTCCAAGACCTGGTTGGAAGTGGCTGTGGGCAACACTGGTCAGTGGAAGCTGTCCCTACCCATGGCACGGGGTTGGAATGACGTGAGCTTTAAGGTCCTTCCCAAGCCGAGCCTTCCTGTGATTCCCTGGTTCTCCACACAGCATCCAGGACCCTCCTGCAGCCGAGCCGTGACTGTTGCTCAGGGCACCGAGCTCTCCTGCAGCCAGGGAACAAATAACCATTAAAGGTACGGCAGGCACCGCGTTCCAAGGGAAAAGCGGCAATTACAGCCGAGACCTTGCGTCAGAGTTACGTGATACACTGCGTGAAAACACGCTCTTCATGGTAGGGATCTAATGATACCCCTACCTTGTCATCACTATTTACTTTAATTAGCAAGCTAATCAGCTGTCGGCGCTGTGGAGCCAGGGATGGCACTGGGTGACAGCTGAAGGTCCCAGTGGAGATGCCACCAGCTGGAGACCCACGCAGCCCCTCGCAGGACACCCCACGCCGCTGCTAAGCTCGGAGGGTGCGGCTGGGGGGCTCAGCTGTCCTTCCCCACCCGTCTGTCCATCGGGGAAGGCCTGAGCAGCCAGCCCGTGACCAAGATCAGATTTCCAGCCCTGAAGAATGAAAACAGTTGAAATTCCGTCTGCCTTAGCAAGAAAAGCCGGCTGCTGCTCTGGGCTGGGTGTCCCAGCTCTGCCTGCACAGCCGGGCGCTCGGGTGGACCGCACGCAGCCAGCAACACCACTGCTCAGCCTCCTGTAAACAACAAATTAAAGCAAATAAATACTAATTAGGTCTTTTGCAGTGCACACAGATGCCATGGGGACCATTCTCTTTAATGCGAGCTGGTTCCCCTCCCCTCAGGGAGCCTCCTCTAAACTCTATTTTCTCCCAAGCCCAGGACCGTATCTTCCCTTTCCTGGCTGCTGCCAAGACCAGCAGCACAGGCAGCTGTCCCCTGCTGTCCTTCCCGAGGGGATGTTCCTGCCCGCACCTGGAAGTGGAGCACTCTCCCTGGGATTTTGAGTAAGACCCCTATCTCCAGAAATCACAGCCACCACCAGCAGCTCTGCCCAGCGGGTTCTGGCTGCTCCTGTCATTCCAGCACCGAGATTTTCACGGCTTTGGGCTCTGCAGAACCTGAGCTGGAATGGACGGAGCTGGTTTAGGTATTCAGCAAATTTGCAGCAAACAGTTTATTGGAAACATTTAGCCCTCTTTCTGTTCATTAATGGAGTTCAAACATACTTTGATATTCTTCATATTTGCTCATTATTTGAAATTGCACAGGGATGCTTTAATGGGGATGTTCCGGAGCAGGGACAGCCTGCCCGTTGTTCCAAGGCAGGCAGCAGCCACAGCACGTCCCTGCTCCAGCCCCGACACGCTCTGCAGGACGGAAACCTGGCAAGGATTCAGGCTCCTACCACCGCCCCCCAGACCTCCTCTTCCGCAGGCTTTGCTGCGAGCAGACTTCGCTCCAGACACAGCAGTGCTTGCTGAGAGCAATTTAAAAGGGTTTGCAAACACCAGCATGGTCCTTATTGATACAAATATCCACCGATCTGCGTCACGATCTGAGCGCCAGCTCTGGGAAAGATCACGTCTCCCCAGCCGGTTTGGACACGGTGTCATGGCAGCAGCCTTGGAGCATCTTGGCCACAGGCAGCCTCCTGCCAGCCCTGCCCATGCCACAGGGCAGGAGGGGACAGCCCATGACCAAAGTGTTCCCTGGGCTGGGAGCACCCAAGCCCAGGTAGAAGGTCAAGCACACATTCTCCACGCTCACAACAATTCCTGCATGGATAACAAAGCTCCATGAATGTGAGGCTGCCACATGGGCAAGGAAAGGCAGAGCAGGGCCATGAGATGTCTCCTTCCCCTGCTGCTTCAGCCATCTCTTACCTGGGCCAGGAGGTCTGAAGTGACCCTGGCTGGTGTAATCAGAAGAGAGAACTGTGGGGTAAGACACAAACCCCTTGTGTATCCTGGTTACACCAACAGGTATTGGTGCCACTGCCACATCTCCCAGACTGCAGAAGGTCTCCCCAGACCTAGCAGAGCTGCCCTGCCCCAGCTGTGGGACGAGCTGCTGCCATAGGGATTTTCCAAACAAGGAGCCGACATGGACCAGCAAAAGGGTTTTGTGTGAATGCTCTCAAACACTGCCAAAACTTCTGCAGGCTGAATATTCCAGACCTGCTGTGATATTCGGGTTACTTCACATATATTGCACAATCCCAGTTTATTTTGGGAATTACATGGTGATGGATAGCTAGATGTAAGGAAAGGCCATTATACGCTATAAAAAGCTGCACAGTCTTCCTGACTGCTCTGTGCTCTGTGACAAACCATCTGCTTCTCCTGCACCTCCCTTTGTTTATCCTGCTCAGCTCAGCTGAAATTAAAATTGACAAAAGCAATTTCTCCCGATCAAGTTAGAAAGATAAGGAGAGCGGCTGCTGCACACAGTGCCATAGAAACCTGGGCTACTCCAGCACTTCTTCCTCCTCCCTGTGCTCCAGCTCAGCCTCTGAAGTGAAGTGCCCAGCTGCAGGGGGAAGATCCCCCCGCTCCCGCCAAAGGAGAAACACAGATGGGTTTAGCCACGGGAGATCAATCTCACAAACGCAGTGCTGAGAGGGAGTTTTGTTTTATTCGTGTTCCGATCCCCTCCCCTTGGATTCAGAAGTACAAAGTGGCCCCTTTGATTAGAAAAGCACATTTGGATGAATTTGGAATTATTTCCCGTTTGAGGCAAAGGAAGGGGAAAGGCAACATATTTTCTTGGAGAACATTTCTGGGGCATTTGAGAACCTTCTAGGTTATATTTACACTGCTAAAGCACTTTTCAGATCAAAGCACGCCGAAAAATATGGGTCCAGGCTGCAGACACAGCTGTAGCTCAGCTCTGGCACCAAGCCCCCAGGATTCAGTCCCACAGCCTCTGACAATACACCTGGCAAGGGGGTTCAAAAGCTGTAGGATGGAAGAGAGCCCCTCATCACCTCCTGGCACCTCTCCTCAAAGTGCTGGGGTACAACATCCCCCCTTTCAGCCCAGCAGGGTCAGCTCCCAAAACCTATTTGCATCCCACAGTGCGGCACCGCTCAGGCAGAAGCCGGGAGCCGGAGGCAGGGAGTGCAGCTCTTAAAAGACGAGGGACCTTCATATTTCTACATCCAATTTCTTTAGACATGTTAATAGCACGAGGCCTTTTTTCTCTGAGATGCAGGAGCAGCTGCTCAAGTCTCCACTGAATTAAGCTAAGGGCAAGTTTTACGTTTTGAAGAGAGATTTTTTTGGGTCTGGTATTTTTCTTTCAAACCTGAGAGCAAAGAAAGACATCACAAAAACATCAAGCTGCAAGACATGCCATTTTCCCTGTGCTGGTATAACTCAGGAATCGCTGAACAAAACCACAGTCCATGTTCCTGACAAATTCCCCGGTGGGCTGAGTAAAGGCTGGAAAAATTCCACCCCAGAAGGTAATTACTCACTTTATTTTTCCCCCCTCTCTTCCTGAAGTTATTAGAGTTGCAGGAAGGCCTTGCAACAGAAGCAGCCTGGATCACAGGAGCAGCAGCCCTGTGCGTGCTGGGGCTCACCGCATGGGCTGCAGGTGCCAGCCTTCGCAGGGCAGTGCAGCAAAGCACGGGGACCATCAGATGTCACAAGCCTCCTGCTCACTAAATTTGCAGGTGGAAACCTCCAAGGCCAAAGAAGAGGCCAAGGAACACTGTAGGTGGGAGCAGGAGCCTCACTGACCCAGACTGCACCTTTTGCAGGCTTCCATGGCTCCATGGCCACCTTTCACAGCAAAGAAAATCTGCCTCAGCTCAGGTGAAATGGGAACAGGGGGTGCCTTGATTCCCAGCCAGCACTTAACCTCCTCCCTCCATGGTACTGCAGTTACGTAGGAAGTGTCACCGTGGCCTCACAGCTGGAGCAGGCACCACAATCCTGCAGCCAGAGCTGCTGACACTCATTGCCAAGAGTTAATCAAGATTCATCAAGATTCATCAACTGCTTTGATTGCATTACACATCAAGGGGCAGATAATGCTGATAAACCCCTCTGAGCGAGGCCAAAACAGAGCAACCGCGCCAGCAAATCAATAGAGCCATTCTGGATTTGCACAGGATGCATTACCTTAGGATCTGGATCTGCTCCTGGGTTTGTCCAGGATAAGCAAGATTAGATCTAGATCAATCCCGAGCTTACTGGGGCTAAGCAAGATTAGACCACAATCAGTCTCTGTATTGATCATATAATTTGTCACTACTATGCTCGGGAAAAACCTCCCCCCGTGCAGATGACAGAGGCTGCCCCGCACGAGGGGGTGGCAATGCCAGCCCTGCTCCCCTTGCTGTGTTCATTAGATGTGTCACTCACTCGGCACTGTCATTGTTTTCTGTGATAATGTACTTAAAATTCAGCAGCGCACTCTTCCTCACATTTAAATAGAAACAGAGATTTACTCCCGGACATATATTATGCATTAAAACAGTATTTTAAGAGCTGGAGTGAGGATTCACCTGGCTCCTCATTGATCTGCAGCTAACGAGTCTCCACCAACCATCAGCCCAGGAGTGCTCCCACACGGGCGAGAGGCAGAGGGACCACGGCAGCAGGGTGGCACGGGCAGAGGGAGCAGCGTGCAGCCTGGAGGTAAGGCTGGGGAGAAGGCAGCCGGGTGCACACTGAGAATGGGGCATGATCCCCAGCATGGCTGCTGACAGCATCTCCCGGGGCTGGCCGATGCCAGGTGACATTTTGGTGCCTGGGACAGGGACGTGACTTCATCTAGACCTTGCTGAGCTCCCCAGGGATTTTGAAGGGTTTGATGGTTATAATAACTGGTTGGTTTTTTGGTTTTTTTTTTGCATCAGCTGCTTTTTATGCATCCCTGACAGTAGGAGTTAGAAAGAATCAAAGACTTTCAAACCTTCTGGCAGCTCTGGGGCCCATAGCCCATTGCAAGCAGGGAGGAGAGGGAAGAGCTCTCCTGGCCTCTGAAGTGTGCTTCTCCTCAGGGAGCAGTGGGAAGTTATTTCTGCAATATTGCAGCTGGATCAACCGAGGAGGAGATGACATGAGATTAATGAAATAATCGTGCTCTGTGGGCTGAGCAGGGAGCAGGGCAGGATATTGCCCTGGCAATGCTCCTGGCAGCAAGCTGAGCACCAGGCAGGGAAACTGCAGGCACAAGCCTTCTGCCCCAGCCTTTCGCCTCCAGCAGCAAGGACTTCTTCTGCCTGCATCTTTCCTCTGCCTTGTCCCCTCCTGTGCAAGGGAGGGACATTTCCAGGTGCAGAGACAAGTTACTCTGATCAGGAGCACTGAACCCAGCTTGATTTGTTCAGTGTGATGTGTCCAGTGCTTGATTTTTATCTACCCAAGGAGACATCTCCTAAGGTGTCCCTGACCTATTGACTGCACTGTTGAAAGTGTTACTTGCTAAAGACGAGCATTTTTGCAAGTGTAGCAGGTGACACCAATAAATCACTGGGTCCCACTGCTGCCAGGGACACCCTGGTGGGCCATCTAGCTTGTGACCTTCTCAACACCCCTCTGCCCCCATTTTCCTTTTCCACTCCAGAGTCGTGTGCTGGGAGTCCCTGGAGGGTTCAGCCGCATCTGCAGACACAGTTTCTGCAAACAACCCCCATGCAGGTTTTTTTTCCCTGCTTATGCCAGTAAATATGTTTCAGTTAATCCAATTTGCTCTCGCATTGAGTCGCATCGAACACAGTGGCTGCCAACCAAATATTAAAGATACAAAAAAAGCAGCTCCAGCCCCTTGCTCCTGGTTTGGGAGAGGAGGCTCAGTGTGGGCATCACACATTGCAGAGGGCAAACAATTCCCTCGGCCCCCTGACACACAGCTGGGGTGCACCGGTGAGCGGCAGCAAATAACAGGGGCAAAGGACTGAACCACGTTTGTACATCCTCCTCCACCGTGTTTCTCTGCATTATTTAAGAGAAAACAGGTTCTCTTCTAGTCTTTATTTTTCCTTTTTGCACTCATTTCATCCTGCGGGCGAGTGAATTAAATCAAACGCTCCAAGGCCAGGTTTCATGAAGCCTATCTGATCACACCCTGGCTCTAGTGCAGGTCTAGAAAGCCATCCCTGCTCCTGCAGCAAGACATCCCTGCTCCTGCAGCCAGCTCTGGGCTCAGAGCACTCCTGGGCTCGGCAGAGCCAACAGCTGCCCTGCGTGGACTGGAAGCGCAGAGCCCAGCGCCTGCAGAACTGCAGACCCAGGTCCAGGCTCCAGGAAAGAGCCGTGCTCCGGAGCAGACACACGGGCAGCTGTCCCTGACTCTGCCTGGGACGCTCACAGGACAAGGCACGAGCTGGGCCCCGCGGCAGGTGGTGTTTGGGGCCAAGGCAGGCTCCACACACCAGCACAGCCCCAGTTCCTCACTCGGGCCTGAGGTGGGTCTGGAGTGCTTGCAGTGCCATCACAGCAGGCTGTGCAGACACCCCACGGGGACCCCACAAATCCCCCACGCCTTCACCACGCCAGGGCCTCGCAGGAGCAGCATCACTCTCCCCAGAAAAGCAACTCCTCACCTACACCACCTCCACAGACACCACAGGCAGAAAAAGGCTGGGTGACACAGGGGCAGCCCCTCATACAGCCAGGAAAAGGCAGGGGAGCTGCTTCCCACACTTGACAGGGAGGGGATTCTGAACCCCAGAGAGCACCCATAAGGGCATGAGGTTAGAGGAGGCACCAGCATCCCTACGGGTAACCACCCCCATGGGGCAAAATTGATTTTTTTGAATTAATCTATTTACAGAGTTGGAGTTGAGCTAGCTTTAGGTGCTATTCAAGCTGCTTTCTCTGTGCCTTGTGTTCAGCATTCGCATGGTGGGATTAAAGCAGATGGGGGAGCACGAGCAGAGGTAGAAGCACCTCTGGGTGCCTGAAACCTGCACACCCAGAGCAGGGTCTGAACCTCCTCAGAGCCCTCCATCCTGCATGCCTAAAGCATCCCCCCAGCAGGGGAGCAGCAAAGGAGCCCCAAAAGCTTTAGGATGCAGCATTGGAGGGTCAGACCCCACCAGCCTGAGGTGCTCCAGCCCAGCAGGACCCTCAGCATCCTCCAGCAGAGATCCTTCATCTTTGGGAAAAAAGCTTAGCAAGGAGGATTTCTCCTCTCTGTCATTAACCTGACATAATGTCTTTCCTGCTGGCAGCTTTCAGGCTCAGCAGGTTTGTTATAAAATTCATTATCAGATATTGCAATCACAGTCACCTTTATTGGGCTCTGCATTTACAATAATTAGGCCAATAAACACTGATTTATAAAAATGACAAACAGGAACTCCCAGTAAGCAAGAAAAATGTGCTTTCTTTAGTGAGCAGTTTCTCACAGAAAAAAAAAAATTATAAAAAGGTAGAAACCAATCACTGTAGGTGACAGCAAAGTAAAGCGGGTTCTCCTGGGAATTTCCACATCCCAGCCAAGACTTCACCAGGGACAGACCCAGGGTGCAGACCCCAGTTCAAGGTCCCTTCCCAAGGGCTGCAGAACCAGGGAGCAGGGGAGATGGTGGAGGTGCAGCAGGAAGAGAAGATCACAGCAGGTGGCACAGGGAGGGAAAGAGCAAGGAGGAGGCAGCAGGAACCAGGAGGGAGAGTGGGAACAAAGCAAAACGGCAGACAGAAAAATCCAACAGAAGGGAAGCACCTTGGCAGGGAGGGAAGAAAAAGAAGAACCTGCCAGGTATAGCAAGGGGAGAGCAGAGCAGTAGAAGAGAAAGAGAGTGAGATGGAGCTTCAAGCCTTAATGTCAAGGAAAAAAGGAGAGAGGGAGGTGTTACATGAGAGAGGGCACTGCAGATGCTCTCTGCATTCCCAGACTGCTCCAAAGGCACAGGGGCTGTCTGAGGCACAGCCAGGCTGTGACAGCGAGCTGACCCCTCAGAGCAGACCCTCGGGGTACACGGGCTGCAAGGCGAGGGCAGACACCACCCAGCAGGAGTGGGTGTGATCCCAAAGTGATCCCAAAGGCAAAGGCTCACTGAGACAAGGAAAGGGCAGAGCTGCAGCCAGCCTGGCTGCAGGGGAAGGAGCTCCTGGGACACAGAATGGGGCCCAGCACCATGGGGGTGCAAGCCAGCCCTCCTACAGACCCCAGCACGGGTGCTAGGAGACCCTCACCCAGGGCCAGGGCCCTGGGACTCTGGCACCTCCCCAGAGGGCAACAGCTGGGTCACTCCGGTTCCAACAACACCCCCAAACACAGCAGGACACCAGCTCCTGGAACAGCTCTCAGCATCTCCCTGTCCCACAGCCACGAGCACTGGGAGCCCTCTGGCCCAACCCCAGTGCCCTGCAGCAGCCTCTGGAGGTGGGTGCCCCCAAAGCTGGGCAGGGGCAGCCCAGCAGCAGCGCCGTGCCCACGGCCCCGGCAGCGCGTGCCACGGTACAGCAGCACCAATATGTTCATCGTGTCCCCTCTGCACCCCCTTGGCAGCCCATCTGCCATCACACATGGCTCAGGCGGAGAGAAAGCGGAGGAGGAGGAGACCATCCCCTGCCATCACTGTCCCGTGGGCACGCAGCCCAGCCTGGTGCGGGTGCCACCGCCCAACAGGAGCGGGGCTGGCCAGCGCACACCTCACTGCCACACAGCTCCCACCTCACCCGCCTGCACCAGCCCCGCCTCTCTTCCCTACCTTTTCCGTCTATGTTTCCTCTTGCTGATCATCACCTGTGAGCACACATTGCTGCTGGGAGCCCTGCAGCCCCACTCTGCCAGCCAAGGGCACAGCCCAAACCTCTCTCCAGCCACCCCACCCCATCCCCTATATACCCTCCCAGGCAGCTGAGCAGCGTGGGTTCCAACCACCTTTGCTCACCAGGAACACCTGATGCCCCAGGAAGAAGCATGGCTGTCAGGTGTGCCCCCCAGTCTGGGCACCCCCAGGGCCCCCCAGCTGCCAGGGAACATCCAGAAGGGAGCCAGCATTAGCCGATGAACCCCAAAACTCACGGGGTTACAGAGCCTTCCACCACTTCTTTCTATTTGAGGCAGACGTGGGCAATCATGCTGACTTTGGTTCGTTTTATTTATTTTATTGATTTTTAAAATAGCTGCTTTTTTCTAAAAGGGCCCTGGGGCTGTGAACAGCTTGACTGTACATATGAGAGCTAGGAAAGAGGCAGCAGCAGAGCTGGAGGCACAGGGAAACAGGCACGGCTGCATGGAGCCTTCACTGAGAAAGAACCAGGCAAACCCTCATCTCCTGAGCCTCACAATCTCCCCAGGAACCTCGGTGCACCCAAGAGACCTGAAGAATTCCTCCTCCCATCACTGGGCTGCAGCTGTGTGTGGTCTCAAAGGACGAGGGAAAATGTTGTTTGCATCATCACTGGGCAATTAATGGTAAAGGCCATCAATGGGAGATTTAATGGCAATCAAAGAAAAATTAACTGTGTTGAAATTCTTCAGTTTAATGGATCCTTTCTTGATTAGTAGCATGTGGAAGTAATCTCATCTCTTTCTTTACTTGCTTTAGAGTAAACAACATTAATGCATGTATCAGGTGACAGCAAAACAAGGCAGGAGACATTGTGGTACCGCACTGATTCAGTAGGAAATGTTCAACATGTTAATATAAAACACTTTATGTTTGCAGTGATAAAATGCTGGTTATTCTCCTCACACAATCCCAGAGCAATGAAGTCCCTTTTACCAAAATTTTTCTTCTCCCTGTAGGTTTCCCACTGCCAGGTTCTCAGCTGAGGTGAGACACTGACCCGGCAGTTCCTCGGACGGGACCCTGGTGCCCCTCCACGTGCTGGTGAGTTTATTGCTGGTACCCAGAGCATCCCTGCATCCTGCAATGCACCCCCACACCTGCAGCACCACACCTGCACCTCTCCGAGCAACCAGGCCGGCCTCATCCGCCTCCTTCCCCTCAGACACAGTCATCACAAAATTGCCTGCTGCTAATGAAGCAGGCTGGCAATTAACTGCTGCCAGCAGAGTGTTGGCATCACTCCGAGCATCAGTCTGCTGCCGTGAGCAGGGAACCCAATAACCCTGTGGCGGTTTTGGGTGGTGGGTGACAGGGGGAGATCGCTGCAGGGCAGGGGGGGACACCAGCCCATCACCCCGGGTTATCCCCTTCTTGCTTTCCTTTCTTGCACATCTCAGAGGAGCTGCAGACTATTCCTTAACAACCCTCAAACTATTGTTAATAAAAGGCTTTTCTGTGTGACACCAACACACACGTAGCTTTCAATTACATTTTAGCTCTCCCAGTAGGAAGCAGCTCTTTATTGGGAAAAGTGACTTACGAGAGTGCAGGATTATGGGTTTGGTCTTTGCATTACAGGTATTCAAAGCCTGGTGAAAATAAAAACTGCTCAGCACACATTCCATAGCTGAGCTAAGCCTCGTGCACGGGGAAGCATTTCGGAGGAAGTTAAGTGTTTGAAATAAAACTGTGTAGTCATCTGGTAGAACAGAGACATGAAATTGTTATTTATCAAGATGAAACTGGCATTTGGATAAAATTTTCCAGCGCTGTTAATAACTTCTGTTGACGAGGGAGTTGCAAGAGCGGCGCTGAGGCAGCTGTCCCCGGAGCTCGGAGGAGCGGGATTTTTCATGGGCTGTGAGCAAGGGAAGCGCGTGTCTGCCGTAATAACTTTCTGAGCGCCTCCGTCAGAACGGCCACCACGAATTTATCTTTTTCTGTTCTCTCCCAAAGCTTTGTCAGTTTTGAGTAATTTGCTGTGAGCAGCAGCTGCTGGAGTGCCACACGGCCACGTGCGTCTCCAACATGAACTCCAACTCCCTGAGCAGTTTTATCATAATGATTAAGTTTCTTAACTTGAATCAAGGATGTCTCTGGAGCTCCCTACGACGATGTGAACTTAAGATAAACAATGAATGATGAATAGGCCAATTACTGAAACCTCCCTTACTGAAACCTTCGGCTGAGGCCATATGTGGCTGGTTGATAAGAGGAGGTACACGTCCTCTCATCTGGCAAATGCTACCGAAAATTGGATGGTCTGAAGCAAAGACAGTTCTGGGTAATCAGGCACTGGCTAATGAGCAACCTTCTTTTACATGTGATTTTTCCCTTTCTCTGTTTGCTGTCCATTATGCTGGAAGTGGAGAGGGAGCCAGCAGCCTGAGCCACATGGTGCAAATGCTTCAGCATGGCACAAATCCCTGCCCTCGGCCCCCACAGCGCGTCCCAGCACAAGGCACAAAAGCAGCAGGAGAGAGTCCAGGGCTGTCTGCTGGTCCTGCGCATCTCCTGGGGGTAAGGGAGCCTTTCCTGAGAGACCCACCCAAATGAGAGGGGCAGCCATTCCACAAGTCTGCTTATGGAGTGGTAAAACTTTGTGGGTTCAGCTGCAAAGGGATACAGACACCACAGCTGAGGATGGAGGGAAAAGCACCGTGGAGCAGGGATGCAGCACTTCAGACACGCTGTCAGTCAGCATTCGGGACATGTTTGGGGCTGAAGCACCAAAAAGAGCAAAGCAAGAGGCATTTTCCCCACTGAGAGGTCTCCCAATGGCAGACAAGGAGAAGGGCCACGGTGGAGGTGGACACAGTGGGGTCTTTGGGTCCTGTGGCTCTTGTTGCTCCTCTGGCTCCATCCAGGAGCAGGTGTCACCACTGCCAGCCGGGAGAGCTGCATGGCACCACATCCTGCACTAAATGATATGATTTACTTACTACCTATGGAATTGCCCAATTAATTCACTATCCACATTAATATTATGGCTCATTTTTAACTTTACTGTCTCCATCGTTCCAATTTAGTGCTGCTCAGAGATGCTGCCACTGACCTTAATGGGTTTTTCATTATAACGAAGAGCACGATATTAATCACGAGGGGGCTTCAGCTGGAGGTTGCTGCCCAAGCCCCACTGCTTTGGGGAGCTGCTTTTTAGTGCTTTGGAGACCTATTTTATTTCTGCCCGGCTGCTCGCCCCCGCTCACACCGTGTACAATCCTTTGTGCTGTCCAGGAGGAATTTCTTGGTATAACATTTCCAGGCACAGAGATTTTATGCGGCAGTCAAGCTACGCTGCAGATATGATAGATTTTTCTGGGCAAATTGGAACAAGGAGTAGAAAAGTGAAAGGATGCACCAGTCATAGCCAATGAGCCTCTTATTGTCCTGTATAAAAATCAAATGCCTTTTAATCATTTCAAATGTTCTTCTGGGTATCAATTAGTCACACATTAATATCAGTATTGCTTCTCTTCCTCAGTTCACATCAGATTAAATTCTCCCCTGTCATATACACTCGCTCTCATTAGCTTCATGGAAAATTAGTGATTGTTCCCTCTCCATTGGCATTGATGGGAGATTTTCATTGGAACTGCTTTTCATACAGAGAACCTGGTTGTCATCTTAAGGACACTAAGGGGTTTTTCCCTGAAATTGTTGTCTTTTCATAAAAAATACTTTTTGGCTTTTTCTCTGAAACCCTGAAGTCTGAGCAAGAGCACTGGAGAATGGGGGGAAAAACCCCAACATTTTTGATGAGTGTCATCCTGCAGTTTCTGTCCCTCTCTGCATCCCAACTGTCTGTCTCCTTGTCACGATCCAGTGGCTGTAACACAGCCACAGGTGCTGAGGGGAGGACACCTGGGTTGCACAGGGGTTTGCTGCTGCCAGACCCCCGATCCAAGGCTGGGTATTCATAACACCCTGTGGAGAGCAGCAGTGTGCAGGGCTCCCATCCTGCTCGCTGCCCTCCACGGGGCCAGGGCGCTGTGGGCTGTGCTGGCCCCGGGGCTGAGCTGGCCCTGGGGCTGCGAGCGCGCGAGCCCACGGGTGTGCAGGCACCCTGTGCTCGCTCCCAGTGCCCCCCAGCCCTGCCGGGCAGCAGTGCCCCCCAGCCCTGCCGGGCAGCAGTGCCCCCCAGCCCTGCCGGGCAGCAGTGCCCAGTTCTGCAGGGTCAGCAGCCCAAGGGCCCCAGCCCAGCCGCAGGATCCCACACCCCAGCACCCACCGCGGCCTCTCCATCCCCAGCACTGCCAGCGCTGGAAGGGACCTGTGATATTTATTGAGCTTTATTAACTCCCAGCCCTGGGAGGCTCTCACCTCTTGCAGCTAATTCAGACACCTGACTCCTGATGGAGTTACAGTGATTGCCATTAAAAAGCTTGACATTTACCTTACAACAGTAATAAAATAATAATGCCTAATTTGGTTTATGAGTGGTATTTGCAGTGTTTCCTGTGCCTTGAGTGGGGGATATGGTGAAGATCTGCTGATCAATTATGTCTGCTTAGCAGCACTGCTGTAATTCTTTCCTGTAATCAGAACCATCTTTCAGTAGAGTTCCTCCAAAGTTTTCCTCTGAAACTCTAATTTTGACAAGAAAAGAAAATATTTTCAAATACTTGAGTTTCCAGTGAATAACAAAAGCTTCCAAGATGGAACTTTCTGGTGGGAAGTGGAGACAGACGGACCTGGTATCTGCACAGATTTGCTGCATTTAGATTTCCAAAATCTCTCAGATGTTTTCAAAGGCTGCCTGCAATTGCTTTCCATTAAAAAGGGGTTTTTTTCTCCTCCAAATAACCTCATCAGTATGATTCCCTTCTGTTATTGCTATCTCAAGCATTAAACCCCCCCGTTGTGTTTTACACCCCCGTCACTGCTGAGGGGCTGTGGGGTGAGGAGCTCCTGCTGCTCTGGGGCCGGGGAGCCCAAAGGCCTTTGCAGGGAGCGGATACACACCAGGGCACACCCCCCAGCACACACGTGTGCACGGTGCTCTCCCCAGGCTATTCGGCATCTCCACTCCTGTCCCTCCAGGCTTTACCCCAGGCTGCAGGCAGCAACATCCCAATGGTCACAAAGCCGGTGCCAGACCTGCTAAAAGCAATTTCTTTCTCCATTTCTCATCCTGAGCAAAACTCAATGTGGATTTTCTTTTTTCAGTGCAATTTTAATTAGTGCATGATGCACTTTGGGTTTTTATTAGAGTAAACAGCTTGGAAAAAGAGTCCATGCCAGCTCTTCTACACCAGGGAGCCTCATCCTGTTCAGACTAGAAACCTCACGCCGGATTTCTGAAAGCCTCTCTCAAGATGGGTTCGTTTCCATGAAGAAATGCTACGATTTCAACAAATGGAAAGTTTTGAACATAGAAAAAGAAAAAAAAATTAGTCAGGAAATTCCTGGCTAGGCCGATTTTGGGGTAAGGCTGTGCACAAGGCAGAGAGCTCCAGCCTCACCCCACACACACTGCACAGGTGTGTGCACACACCACACACACCTGTACGCACGCA
>VWPU01023764.1:0-14850 GCA_013398955.1 Callaeas wilsoni | reverse complement strand
GCGCTGAGGGCGCGCGGAGGCGGCGCCAGGCCGGGCCCCCACAGGCACGGCGAGCGAACGGCGCGGCGCGGGATCGTACAAAAAATAGCGTTTATTGAATGGTCATTTGTTTAAAATGAGGACAGAAAACATTCCAGAACATTAAATAAAACGGATAGTGTCTCACATTAACTAAGAGCGGACTAATGCAGATTTCAAGCAGTAAACGCAGTTCACTACAGAAAATCCTCAACCACGATCTTTAAATAAAGGAAGGGGTTAGTAGCCTACAGGGACACATGGTTCTCTGAGACGCATGGCTCCAGCAGTTCAAGTAGAGAGGAAATGTGAAATTAAGGGGTACTGACACACAGTATTGCTAACCAATAATTTAACTCTCAAATATTCACATTTTAGAACACAGACAACAGTAGTCAAGATGTCTGTACAAGAATAAAACACACATAATAATGCCTTAAAACGTTAAAAAAAAAAAAAAAAGTCCCTCCACAGCAGCAAGGCTTTTGTCCCAGCAGTGCTGCGCCTGCCACGACTGCTGGCTTCTTCCTACCCCGAGTGTTTATTCAGAGCTCTTTTATCAGCTTATTTTCTCTGAACCTTTTTGCAGCCACTTATCCAGTGCTCAGTTGCTCTTGCTGCTTCAGAGGAGAATAAAGAGCAAACCCTCACCTCTAAAAATATTTAGAAAAGTGATTTCAAACCCATGCCATATTTTCTTTTCCTATGCACTATTTCAAAATACTTCCATACGTACTTCTTTTTTAAAATCAAAGGAAATGAAAGGTGTTGAAAACACGTAAAACCATACCTTTCCCCTCTCTCATGATTCTTATAGCATAATTTGTAAAAACAGTACAAAACAGTTTCAGTTCTGATTGTATTTTACCCAAACTCCCTGAAAAAATAGGGATGTAACAAATCCCAACAACCCTGAAGCTGTAGCAGTGTTAAAGTATCCTTTTTTGAACAGCTCTAACACAGTATAAATTAGCTGAATTTCCAAGTTTTGGAAACCTTAAGCCCCACTATCTTAATCAAGAAAGACTCAGACCATAAGCACCCATTACACAGATCACAGTGCCAGGGTCCCAGTCAGCTGCTCAGTTTTTAGAAGCTGCAAATGCTTCTGCTATTATCTTGCTGTTCTGGGACTTTCAGGAAGTCAAGTTCTTTTGGCTGGCGTGGTTTTCAAGGATACTTCTGAGCTTCTGCTATCTTTCTGATTAGGAACATCTTGTCACGACTCTCCTGGAAAGATAGAATAACAATAATACAAGTCATCCACAACAGCTCATTTCTTCATTAGAAATAGGTGCACTCATCACATTGTACTCCCCCAGCACACTCTCAACTGCCTGAACAATTTCAAGTTTACAATAGTCTTGACTTCATTTATCTCACCTCAGGTCACACAGTGACAGCTCTGCATTGAGCCTAGTAAAAACATCTCACAGTTCAAAATTTAAAATCATGCTTCCAGGAAGTCGAACAACAGTGAGCAAACAAAAAAATAAAAAGCACACAAGCATTTTCAGAATTCCCAGCTGGTTTGTGAACCCTTCAAAAAGCAGGAAGGCTTTTGTTCCCAAATTCCTCACTCCTCAAAAATCTCCCCCCAGCAGTGTTTTTCTGCATGGAGGTTGTTAAATGCCATATCTAAAAGAAGCACACACCAAGAAAAGGGCTGTTTCCTAAGAAAGTGAGAAGTCTCACTAGTGAAGCTGAGCTCTGACTCCAGCGGTTTGATAGATCACAGCACACGAATGCTGCCAAACCTGGCAGTGGCTTTTGATGGCCACAAAGCAGTATTTCTGCACTGGCACCCTTCTCCACAGGGCTGGTTAGTGGTGACCTGTTCCACTTTCAGTACCTGCTCAAACAGTGCTGGGCCTGCCCTCAAGAACAAGACCAGAAAAGATTCAGTAGAAATACAGGCCTGGAGAGAAGGGTAGGGAGTTGGGCACCTCTTTGTGAGGACAGAGAACGAAATAGAAGTGGAGGTTGTGCAAGATGGTGGAGGGGACAGGAAACATAGGATTCTGGATTCACAGGATTTTCTTTGACAGAAAAAAACCATGCAGATGAGTGGATTTAAGCAAGGCAACAGATGAAAAACAGAGACACTGCTTCTCAGAGGCATATCTCTTGCATGTGTGTTGCCTCGTATAACCAGATCTTGTTGCAGTTGTAGCTGATACCCAAGAAAATCAATTCCACTGAGAAATACCACAACGCTTTGGTTATTTTTCCTGTGTAATTTGTAAAACATTCTTCACTGCCTGTTGCAAACACCAAATATCCAGGAGCCTATGAAAACCAATATTCCTCTGCATGCCTGATTTCTGTACCCCTAAAGTTCTCTTTGTTGTGTCAATAAAGCGTTGGGTCAGATCTTACCAAAACCAGTTGTTCTCTCAGCTGTTCAACCACTCGTTTGTGTGCTCGAGCCAAGGCAACAAAATAGAACATAATGATGCTGTAAACAACAAACAAAATGGGAGGACTTGAGATTTCCTATATAAGTAATAACAAATTCAGTTCAAGAGAACTTATAAACATGGGCTACAAAAGGAAGGGCTGGATGGAGTCCAAAATAAGCCACGTGGTTTTTCAAGCACAGAAGTTTTAGAAAGCATCAGGTAATAAGGCTCCAAATATTGCAAACAGTTTAGTTAAACTGAAATGCAAAAAACTCCATTTAAACTTAAGAAAAAAACCCCTTTTTTATTGGAAGACTGACCAAACACTGGAACGGGTTGCCCAGAGAGGTTATGGAGTCTCCATATCTTTGGAGATACTCAAAATCTAACTGGATATGGTTCCTGCTCTACTTGACCCTGTTTTGAATAGGAGAGTTGGGCTAGATTCTCTCTACAGGTAATATCCAACTTTAAAAATTCTATGATTCTACATTGAATTTCATCTTAGAGAATGACTGTTTTGAGAGTTATTTGTTTCTTCAGACTAGGGTTTGTGGATAGGAATTGTGATCACAGGGCTTACAGTACTAATTTGCAGAGGATTCTTCACAGTTAACATTTTTGAGAAGGACACTGTTGAATATGGGATGTGCAAGAGGAAATGGAACAAAGCTGATGAGTGTGAACACACGGGCAAAGACATAAGGACTGCGGATTCATATGGGGTTTGATGCTTTTGATGGCAAATGGAAAATCTTGTCTCATAGATGCTTGGTATGAGTTCAGTAAGCAAGGAAATGAAGCTGCATTAGTGAATCAAGTCTCCACAGTACTCACCAAATGATCACAAAAAAAGGCACTGCAAAGGCTTCTGACGCCATGCCAAAAAGGATCTGCTGCAGACCTGTTGGAAACTGAAGTATTGTATATGGAATAACTTCCCATGAAGTGTTAAAATTCCTGAATGGCCCACATGCCTTGGAAGAGGGGATACTGTCAAAGAAGCAGAATAGAAAGAAGATGTTAGACCAAAATGCAAAGATAAAATAGTCCAGTACAAGCCCAGCACCAGTTTGGTGATGCAGTAAAAGTGTCCTATGTCTTTAAAACTGTAATTTTTGTTTATATGAACTAAGCTATAACTTTACATATTATACCCTATATATTTTATTCCATTAATCGTTCTAAAGCTGTGTCTGCTTTTACAGAACTGACAACCTTAGAACAACTGTCAACTTCACAGAACTTAAAATTGGCACTTACCGTGCTATGCTGACTCCCACAGGGATAAAAGCCAAGAGGAGCCCAATCAACAGCACCAACAGGAAGAAAAAGTTGGAACTTGATGCCCTGATAGGCCTAGCTGCAGGTTTACACGTGTGTATCAAAACGATCTGAAGAGGGAAGGTAAGACTGTTACCAGTACATCTATATAGATATGCATCCAAATATATTTCCCCCAGCAACAGAATTTTCCATTCTCAAACCAGCTAACCACAGCTAACCACACAACCACCACCTTTGACGTGCATGGGCTGAGAAGGGCTGAGACAGGTTGCCTCACATTTTGGTATAAGTCAATGTCTCCTAGTTTGTGTAAGAATTTGATCCAGAGGACCTCACACACTTGAACAGAGCCAACTGACAAAGCCATTTGGTGTGTGATCCATGGCACTGGATCATGTGTTCAGCCATTTCATCTCTGGATACATCCCCTCTTGCAAGACCTAAAGTATCAGCAAGAACTGGATGCACAGAAGGAGCTGTGTGGTCACTGAGCAAAACTTCTGATAGTCAGAAACCACATGAACCTCCAACCCAGCTTGGATTTTCCATTTTGCTCCCAAATTTGTAGCAGTTTTGCAAAATTTTGTCCAAGTTCTAAGCTGTGTTGCTAACAAATAGATTACTGCAGGAAAGTGTTATAAACTAGCTCTGTTACATAAAAAGCTTTTCTTTAAAAAAAAAGACAAATAATTTAAGAAGTAGTAATTGAAACGTGGCTTTGCTTGATTTCAAGGCAAAATTCTACCTTCTGTTAAAAGCACAAAACCTTACTGAAAATGGAATACCATTGGCTCATTCCATCCACTGCTTCCACTGGTGGTTTTAGATCACCTGCATATCTATATGCCTGCATTACAAAAACCATAGAGATGTACTCGGTCCTTTACCAACCACACGCCTTCGTTACCTTTTTAACGTAGAAGATGATGAAGTATTTTATAGTTGCTATTGCAGGGAGAAGTGGTGAAAAGAAGGTTCCAATCCAGCAAATAGTCTGCCCATAAATGATTACCAGGACATTGTCAGAAATTTCAAATTCCTGCTGTCCAAACCACTGAACTAGCTTGCAAGAGCAATGAGTAACTAACAACCTGAAACCAAAGAATATTGTTAGTCCTAAATTGAAGTTGTCAAGTTTAGATGCATTCTAACACATTTGAAACACACAGAATTTAGCATTTAAGCATTAGACAACAAAACAGAAAATGTCTGAAGAAAAAAGCTGTCAAATATCAAAAACTATACAGCCATCTGAATAGCCAACAGGTGCTCAAACCACCAGAAATATGTTTATGCTTTATTTTAGAACTAGTAATCTGGTTAGAAATATGAGGAATTTAAAGCAGAAAAAAGATCATGTGTTTCATATGTCATTGGTAAAAATATGCTCAAAATGCAGAGATACATACTTTCTGGGGAAGTCCACAAACAGGGCCACAGCAAGAATTACAATAAAATCAAATATCATCAGTTTGTACATTTCTCGCCCAACATCAGATTCCCAGCACTATAAAAACAAGTCAGGAAAAACAAGATTAGCAGTCTAAATAAACAAGTGAAAAATCCATCACTAAAGCAACAAACATCTCAGTTAACACCATGAAGTTCAAACTGTATTAACTCCAATTTCTAAAATATTCAAGTGTTTCAAAGTTCCTGTGCCAAGCTTTACATCTTTTTTTTTGTTTTGACTTCGGGGGTTTTTTTGGGAGGTGGAGGAGGGTTTGTGTGTGTTTTGTTTGGTTTTGGTGGTTGGGGTATTTTGTTTGTTTGTTTGTTGGGTTTTCGTCTTTTGCAGAAAAACCATTTGCCTTACTGCCAGAAAAGGCAGTAGCACAATGTCTCCAAAACACAGCTACCTCAATCCTCATGGTGGACAGAAAGTCTGTGCTAAGGAATCATCTGCCACTGGACTAATTCTAATCAGAGTTTTAGACAAACAAAGGGTATATGTGTAACAACTGTACTGGTTTGCACTGAGCGGTGGGAATCAACACCAGGTATAACATGAACGGCAACCCCGGGGCTGATACTGAACACCTCTAGATAAGCAACTCTCATGGAAAACAAATCTCTGTTCACAAGCTCAGATGATTAAAGACCAAGATAAATCTGCTTACAGGATAGAGTTTGTAATTGTATCCACAGGGCTGACACTTGTCAGTGCCACAGTCGGAGATCTGACTCCACAGTGAGAACAAGAGAACGCCAATATTGGCCAACCGCACGAAGACACACCTGGAAGAAAGGCAAAACCTAATTCCAAACATGCCAAAAAATAGCCATGTTAACACTCGGCTCACCTTGCACAGGAGTCCAAGGAAGCCTTGAAACACAAAAGGGTCCTGCAGAGCTTTAACAGAGCAGCCAGCTAGACAATAAACACATTTCTTTCCTCAGTAGTAGTTTAAAATTGCTTTTCACCTTCCTAGCTTTAGGCTACAGTCCTTTGTTTCTTTTCTCAGTACTGTTCCTAGATCAGTCATTTCAGTTGCAGATCTTGATGCAATTAAGATTCTGGGTTGCAATTCTCAGGTACAGTTCTGTGTGCAGCATTTCCATTTCATGTAGCTTCAGGCCTTCTGAGGCACTTGGCCAAATCAGAAATACAAAGCATGGACTTGCAGAGTTCAGGTGTTTCAACCCATATCTTACTGCCTTAAGCTACTAAACAACAGCTCTTACACTGAAGTATCTTTTACCATGAAACTTTTAACTTCTGCCTTGAGCAAAGCTGTGCTTCAGTCACTGCTGTACACACACATTTGCTCATTCAGGGAACTGCTGCACGCAAAGCGGTGAACCCACAGCTCTGCAGCCACAAGGTCTCTACTGACTATTTATTCAGGTTGAAGATGTCCAGACCACACAGCTAAACGGGACCAAGAGAAAAACTTGGACACTGAGGTGATTGCACTGCACTGTCATCAAAACAGATTGCTCCCAGATTCAAAGTTTCCAACTAAACATTGGCCAGACAATGCCTCCTTGTTTTCCAGTGCCAACTTCTCTGCTTCTTGATATTTCAATGTTTACAATACATATAGCCTACCAAGAACAAGTGGTTGAAACATCCAAGGCCACAATAAAAACATCTTTACCTCATGAGTGTCAGCTTGATTTCAAAGGCTGGTGTATAGTCTTCAAATCTAATCAGAAATGAGAAGATCACAGGACTGATGAAGTTGGCCAGTGTGATCACCATGGAAGGCAAATACTGCACTAAGAGATTAGCCAGGGAGTTTGCATTGTCAATGTCCTGCACAAGAAGAGGTAACAGAAACATAATACTTAGAGAAACACACCTTCCTGACCATGCTGTCATCCTCCACTGACATTTGCATAGGGCAATAAAAATCAACACCAGGTGTAACATAAATGGGAAACCCAGGGCTGATTCTGAATACCTCTAGACAAGCAAGGTTCACAGAAAACAAATCTCTATTCTTTATACAAGCCTGATCACTCCTATCTCCACAGTCTGCTGCTACACACCCTTGCTTTCTCGTGGTCCCTTCACTAGGAACTCCCTCCACCTCCAGGTAAGAGTATTTCTGTGCCACCTCAAAGCTTCTGTTTAAAGAGGTTCAACTCACCAAGGCTTGTGTCTGACTGTTGCTAACCAGCACCAAGGCTACCAGGTTTTACAACTATTCCAAGTGCAGACACTTTTCAATTTATTCTCACTGGTGCCAAGTAACTCCCCTGACTTTCCTACCATCCTGACAAGTTCCTCTAACTGCTCATTAAGACAAGGTCAAGATATCAACCCTTCTACATAAAGCCCACAGTAAGCGAAGCTGTTCTTCAAGTTGTTCAGTGTTGTGCTGTCCTCTTCTCTGCCCTCAAACAATACCTCTGACACAGAAACTCATTTAGCCCCCATTTCCTGCTTCTGTCTGTGCAATCCTGGCAGTTTACAGAAGTTCAGAGTTAGGTCCACCATGAGAACAACTTTCCTTGTGAGCAGCTAAGTCCATCATACCAGCAGCTTACACACGGGAAAGAAAAATTGTGGTCCCCATTTCTACCGGACTAATCAAACCCTGGGGTCCTACAGAGAAGTCAATTACTTTTGTGAAGCTGTCACACTAGAAGCTTGTCTGCTTTATTCTGCTTCTGAACCACTCTTTCCATCTGCTTGTCCTGATGGAGGTGAAACCCACCCAACCTGATTCTTTCCACTAGTGATGCAAGAACCTTTGCTTCTGAAAATTGCTCTGTGTTCAAAGCCTTCCTGTTTCCCCACACAGCGGTAACTCAAGCCACAAGACAGATCATAATCTTTACTCTGCCTTCCCCTGCAGTGCATTTTTGCAGTTGACAGTAAAACAGATCACGTGAAACCGTTCACAGTGAAGTCTGGTTTAGGTCAGTTCTCCCAGCCAGTTCACCAGACCCAGCAGACCACAGTGAGGTGAGCACAGTTACAAGGGAGGGGTAGTGAGGGCAGCTCTTCTTGTCAGCTCCAAGGCACTCGACACTGAAGCCTCTGCAGCAATGGGAGACATTACTGGGGAGGCTTTTTGGGCACATGGTTCTTGATCTTTCCTGCTCCCATCTACTAAAAAATGTTTTAAGTCTGTAGAAAGCATTTTCAGATCCCTGCATGAAAGGTGCTATATTAAGATACTTGACTCTTTCACAATAGTTCCTCTTGCTGTAATCACCAGCCTTGACCAAATCTGTCCTAGTGTCATTTCTGATACTCACATTAGAGTTTTCTTGAGAGAATACAGTTACTCTATAAATAGAGTAAAAACATCCTGTTAAAATGGCAATGACAATTATATTTATAAATATTCTCAGAGAGTAGATGCGTAGCTTTTCTTTCATTGTCCTCTCAGCTATTTTTTGCTTCAGTTTTTCTTCCTGCAAGTCCGTCTACAAAGAAAAGAAAAAAAAAAGATGCAGTTTTCTGGTGCAGCATACAACACTTAACACCATGTCCTCTACCCCTGAGATGTGCAAATCTGTAGCCTGTTCTAGGAGAGTCACTCCAGCACCCGCCCAAGCACACAGAACTGAGAGTGCCTTTTCTTTGACAAAACAGGTCCATGCAGGAATGGAAGCCCCTGTGTGCTCAGTCTCCTCAAGCTGAGGGCTCTGCAGCCAGACAAGTGTCCCACAATCCTCTTATCTCTGCTGTATCAGTAACACATTTCCTTGAGGACAGACAGTTTGCCTGTTCATTGAGAGAGACTGATCTCTGCTTGATACTAAACTCTGAAATGGGTAAAGCAGCTCGCTCATCTCATTACTTCTGCAGGTAAGTAACCAGCCCTCTCCACTATGGCTCAAAATTCCTTCTACTCTTTGTGGAGAAAAACTGGGGGATGGCACTGAAAGAAGGAAGTACAGTCTTGAGCAGCTTGTCATGTAAACTTGGTGTATTTCACCTTAACTGACATGAAAATACAGTATCTCCTGTGAAGGCAATTTAACCTGGGCAAACCCACATAACACCCATATGAGGGTATTTTCTGAAGACTTATGTCCATCAAACAGTAATATTAAGGGGCTAGTTCTTCTAAGATGTGTGTTCTAGAGGCAAAAGTGTAGCAAGTGAAGGAGGTTCTGATTCTATGATGAAAAAGGATGGCTGTGAACTTCACTAGAGCAGAAAGCAACCCTGTAAATGATGAAATCTGTAATTACCACTTCGTGGTTTGAAGTGGAAGCATCTTCTCAAAGGTAATTTTTTCGCTACACAAACCTCTGCTTCCAGGGTACAGAGAGCAGAAAGAAGGTCCTTGTCTTACCAGAAGAGCCTTTCAGACTTTTTTCAGAGCTTTATCGTTTGGGAAATCTATAGCTGCATCAGCATTTTGTACGTGCATGTGTGCCAGAGACACCTAGTGAAAATCTTTCCGTATCTTCTTACTGCAACAATACTCTCAAATAGTACAAAGAGCACCATCTGAATTTTATTTCTCCCCAAACCACTGCCTACTGCCTACTGCACATTTAAAACCCAGAACACTCAAACTGATCCCTGCAGGGTTTTGCCTGCAGCTGGGACAGCTTTTCCTGTTGGACTACGCAGAAACTAACACAGGAAGCAGGACTGGAGTGTGAGGAAGAGGCAGATAAAACAAGCAGCTAGCAGGCTGGCATCGGTCCCCAGTGCATGGGGGAAGGGCTGACAACATCCGTGCCAATCCTTCTCACGTTGCACCACGACTCCAGCTACCTAGAAAGCATGCACAAGGATGTGGGCTGCACCTCCAAAACAAGTACTTCAATCCTTCTTAACTTTATTCCCTTATCTGAAAATTACACGCCTCTCTTCTTTAGCCATCTAAGCTGTATGAAACCACAAACACAAAAAGACAGAAGTTACTCACCTGGAGCTCATATTGCAAGCTGCGATGTTTCAGACGGGCTGCATTTGGATCCGTAATGCAGAAGTCCCAGCCTGCAAAGATTTTGTTACAATAACTCTGAAATGGATCTGCATCATGCACTAAGTTCTGCTTAAAGCCTTCCACAGACCTAGAGAAAAATTAATGAAAAGATGTATTTTATGCACAGAAAAAACAGACACAAGCAACCTGGCTGATCAAAGAGTAAACAACCCCCTCTGTGAGCAAACTGCCACCTTTGCTTTGTACCAGCCAGTGTCTGGGACACTTTCAGAGTGAGATTCTGCAGCAGCTGACCCTGACTGATACAGGTTATTCCCACCTGCACATCACCACAGTCACACCTTCTCACCTCACCCAGACACAGCAAAGGAAACTGAGATGGCACAAGTAAAATTCAACCAAAAACCCCAAAAGAAAATCCTCCAACAAATTCAGTATAGTTGAGAGGCTTTTACTTATAGGTATGCATACATATGAAAAACTGATACTTCAAATTGTTTTTTTTTTTTGCTGGCTCTGTTTCCCAAGCACACCAAAGGTGCTACTGTGGCACTGCATCCTCAGGCAAAAGATTCCCTATTTCCACATAAAACAGCTCTAGAACGCAGTATGTTCCCTTCAAGCAGGAATACAACGTAAACTGTGCAACAGGCAACAGTAAATACACAACACTAACATCTTTACCTCTTTATTATCCAGAGGAAACTTAAGGCGAGGTAGGCAAATGTAGTCAGCAGGTATGCAAGTGGCAAGTTGTACCTCATGATACTGATCCATACAGCATCTATTGTGTAATAGCCGTAAAATAAACTTGTCACTTCAAGGAATCCCTGTGAGAATGAAATTGAAATAGAATTTGTAACAGCAGCAACTGCCCCACTAAATACAATCTGGCATTAAGCAATCATTTTGTAAATTTAAAATTAGGGCCCCCAGCAAGCTACAACAGTCTGAAGCTTCTAAATACTGCCATTGCCTCTACCAAACTGAAACGCGGGCACTGTGTGCTTAAAATCCCTCCCCTCTCCAATCAAAGAGCTCTAGGACACAGACACTGGGACCCTACACAGAGAGCACAATAGGCAGTGTGCTCCAGAATAATAAGGGCTAGCAGCTGGGGAGGAGAGGCACAAGCTGCAGCATGTGGCCAGCCAGGCCTTGTGGTCGTTCAGTAAAAGTCAGTTTGAAAACAGCCCTTTTCAGAGATAACGTACCCCAGGGATGCATATGCCTTACCATTTTTCAAAATTATCAAATCTTCATTCCACAAGTAAATTTTGTTTTACATTTTACATGTGATGTGAGACAATTAAAAAAAAATAATTACTTACAGTGCCACTGAGCAAATCTTTGAGGTAAGTATAGAAGTAAACAAGTCCCTTATTACCACTAGGTTCATAAATTGTGCAGTTATCATCTGTCAAAAGAAAGGCATGAAAAGTCACTCAAATGGTAATGCCCACTGAACTGCAAGATCATGTTAATCAAAACATGCCACATTCTTATAAAAAGGCATTCCTTTTTTCTAGGAGGTAGAGAAGAAGCTGAGGGAAAGAGGGAATCTTACAACAGCTGTAAATAGAGAAGATGTTTACCTATGTTCTTTGGAGAAATGTAAGCAATGGTACTGTTGAATATTCCATATGTAGAAATTATGACGGGAAGAGTAACAAAACTGAACATGAGGATAAAAATTATAAAGTTCAGCAGGACCAGAAAACGCAGGAAGGAGAAGTAGGACTGGATGCCGGTACCAAATTTCCCTGGGAATAAAATAAACATGTGCCAATAATTAAGATGATAAAACCATTGAAGATACAGAGAGAGCAGATTATAATTTCAGTTACACTGAACTGAAGGAACATTGTTAAAGCTAGTTTTAAGTACTACAGACTTTTAGCAATATAACTGAAATGCAAGTTGGACATTTTAATAATTTTCCCAATATATTTCCTTCTACCATATAACGGATTTTACATTCAGCAATAATAAGGGAAGAAAGTAACTTCTTAAGCACATGTACTTATACCTGAAACTATGCTCACACAGGTAAAACTGCCAATAACAGAAGCAACTTTCCAGAGGAGAAATGGACATCAGACAAGAAGTACCTTCTATGCTGTGGATATCATGTCGCCAAAGCACCAGGTAAGATGACAAGCCCTTGACTTCACTGAGCGCTTTTTTCAATGATTTACTGCTAGTTCTTTTCCACTTCTTCCATCTAGATAAATGTTCTGAATCAGCCTGCTGAGAGTCCCTAAGAATCCAGAAACATGGTTACTGAGAACAAGAAATAATTTTTCACTCCAGGGCTTAGCAGGATGGAGCCTGCCTGCAGCCTTCAGTGAGGCAGTTACAGCAACACACACAAGCTCTCCCCATCTGATCCTACTGGTAATGGCAACATCAACTTAATTTAAATAGGGCAAGCTTTCTCATGAAAAACATTCACCCCTCTTGGAGGAAAAAAAAGTCCAACTGACAACAATAGCATTTTTTAATAAATTTGCTGGAAAGTGCCAATTCAATGAATTTGGGAAAGTATTTTTTGCCAACACCTCTGGGGATGCACTCTTCTAATAACAAGCTGCAAACAAACACTGAGAATGTACCAGTGCCTGTAATTTTTAACTACTTCTCACTTATGGATTTTCATACTATATGAATACATTTGCATTTTAAAAATTGCTGACTGGTCAGCAACAGCATCAAGGAGAATTCTGAGTGGCTCAGAATTTTCATTTTGTTTCTTTTAAAAAGCCTTAAAACCAGACAAAGCTTCACAGAAACATAGTTTGAAAATGGACTTCTATGCAGCAAATTCTGTTCCAGCCTCTGACGCCACTGAAGAAGGGCAGCAGTCAATTAAGTACCCATGAAGACATGGTGCTGGGGTACCAAGGTTTCAGTTTTAAAAGACTTGTACTCAACCCTACTCATGTGCCCAAGGGATGCAGTGCCACGTGTGCTGTGTTGCCTGTTTCCTCATCCTTCCCGCATTTTGGCAGGAAGTCAAACTAAACCTATACAAACAATCAAACAGGCAGCAGATGACCTCAGCTTTAAGAGCAAATACAGCTCCTCTCAAGAGATTTCACTCTGTGGAACCTACAGGCTGCAGTCTGCAGTGTTTTAAACTCTGCAGAACTATCTGACCCGTGTTCAGTTTGCATTTTAAATAGAAGCGTGGGCTGCATATTCATCTGAGTTACAGAAGTTGAGTGTTCAGCTCTCAGGACGTTTATGCCAAGCACTTTGTGTTGGCAGCTGCTGCACAAATGCAGATCACCGATCTGTAGAAGCGCCAAGAAGCCCCACCAGAATCGCTCAGTGCTAACATGTGTAAACAAGCCTGGGACATTGCAACTCCACTCCTCCCTCCAGTTCCTTTTTCTTGAAGAACTGAACTTTAGGTACCCAACTTCAAATAAAGATTCAAGGTATGGAGCACTTTGCTTTGCTGTGACCTAGATCTTCTACTGTTTGTGTACAGGCCATAGGGTTAAACTCCAGGGTCAGGCTGTTTGCCACTGCTCTTGCACTGGAGTAGCTGTTGTTCTCCCCGGAGTACCAGGCATTAATTGTACTTCCACCTCTCTCCTGGTTCATAACTAGAACTACAATGTACCTGATTTAAAGGTGAAGCTGTTCTCTGACAGTGTAAAACCACATCCTGTATCCTCTGTCCTCAAAGCAGCTTTCAGCCCAGCAGTGAGACATGAGACAACAAGCACTGAAATTCCGGCGCGGCAAAGCAAGGTCTTTGCAACCCCTCCCTCCGGGGGGTTACCACCAGCGGGGCAGGAACAGCGCACAGGAAAGAGTCATTTAAAAAGGAATGGGGCGGGGGGAGAAGATAAAAAGAAGCAAAGGTCCTGGGAAGCTTCCTATCAACTGTACAGAGCCACAGCAGAGAGAGAGCACTGCATTGTGTAAGAGCAGCTCAGCAGACTCAAGAGCGGCAGCACTCGCATAGCAGCGGGGGAGTGTTCATGCAGATAACTCACAGTGACGCTTGAAAGCACAAAACCCTGAAGAAAAAAAAAGGTAACAAAAAACCAAAACGGAAAACAGTGAGAAGCGCGTTTGTTTGCTGCAGGTAATTCCCAGTTTTGACTAATTTCTTCCAATTCAACCTACTTCTGCCCCCAGTCAGCGACTCCCTAGTGCCAGCCAAGAGCACTTGGGCACCTTCTTGTCAGAATCACATGCCACAGGGTGAAACAGATGCAGCCAAACTCAGTTCTGCTTCAGCCTTCCAGCGCACCTGAGTTGTGTTTAGGAAAAAGTCATTTAAAAAAACAAAAAACCCCCCACAAAAAAACACGGAAGAAGCGCGTGAAGATTAACCTTAATATCCTCTTCTCCGCGATGCTCAGCGGCTGCTCCCTGGCAGGGCGATCAGGCAGCGCGCCTCGCTCCTGGTGCAGCGCCCGGGCCGCGGCCCCGCGCCTGCCGGCGGTGCCCAGCGGGGCCGGCCGGCGCTCCTGGGTGCCCCCGCGGCGCCTCCGCGCCGACTGGCAGCTGGGCAGCTCCTGCAGGAAATCCACAGGTGCGGCGGCGTGCGGATCCTCGGCAAGGGGAGGGAGCCCTGCGAGGGAGAGACAGGGGCTGCGGGTTGGGGGGCGCAGCAGCAGGGCACCCGGGACCCCGCAGCGCCGCGAGGGGCGAGGCGGGGGCAGCTCCGCTCCGCTCCGGTCCCGTCCCGTCCCTCCATCGTCCCGTCCCTCCATCCCCCCGCCACCTGCGGGGGCCGCCGGCGCTGCCGCCGC
>VWPU01023759.1:0-17225 GCA_013398955.1 Callaeas wilsoni | reverse complement strand
TGTTCCAATCCCCCTGCCATGGGGGTATCGTGTTCAAGACCTGTTGTACATAAACAGTGCCTAAAACTGCCTTTGCAGGGGAGACAGTGAGGCTGATTGTATGACATCAGTCTGAGTGAAAACAGGCACATGACAAATTCTCTTCAACTTCTCTTGCGTATTTGATGATCTGAGTTAATGCATGCAAAAGCAATACATAAGACCCCAAATCTATGATTTCTAAGGTACCAGCTTTCTTTTAAATTTTCAGATTTTTATGCACTTCAGATCCCCTACTGAAGTGTTGTGAGATGTCACTAAGTAAAAGAATGCATCTGTATGGCTGTTCCCTGTGGGAATCAGCAGCACTTTTGCTCTAGTAAGCCAAAGTCTTAATTACACAGTGCCTGGTATCTGTTCTGAGTCACAGCATTTCACCAAGACAGCTAATTGGTCTGTTAATTATTAAGATGTTTCATTGTTGTCATGGCAACATATTTATCTTCCTTTGTTCTGCAGTAACAAAGGGATTAATGACTGTGATAATGAAGTACAAGGATGTCAGAAAACCAGGTTGTGAAAACGTGGCAGAGCTACCAACCTCTGCAAATCCAGGTACTTCAACCTCTACTGACTCTTACATGCAGCACTCCTGTAGCAGACTTGCCTTCCACAGCAGAACAAATGCATTTTGAGTGGTAGCAAATCCATATGCAAATCTAATATAAAACTGTGTTTTCATTGGCATAACGACAGTATGAAGCTGATTTCTAACTCTTTAAGGCTGCCACATCTGTGACAAAAGAGAGGGATAGGATGCTGATTTATGATACCGCTTGAGTTTTATGAGGGGTTACTGGTTTAGCTTTCCTAGATGGCATTACAGCAATCTTTTGGATCAAATCCAGAAAAGGGCATGATCACTGATGGTATTTAGACAGAACAAAAGCTTCTCTCTTCTCCTTGCAAACACTAAAATCAACAGATATGTTTGTTTTTCTTTAACCTTAACAAACCCAAGCACCTCACGTTCGCCTTTGTGCCCCTTGGGAACTGACTGGCTCAACATGTTCCTCTCCGGCTAATGCTAAAGAGCAAAGACCACCTTCTTGGAAAATACAAGAAGAACGTATTTTCATAGAAGCAATAAACTATCCTGCGAAATACTTTCAAAATTATGGGAAAGGGTGGTTCTCGATAACGCAGAGCAAAAATGTTTTCAAATGAGCTCCACTGCTGCAGGTCTTCTATTGTAGTGTACTGGTTAATTGGTATTTTAACAAGCAGGTCTTTTCATATTATCAGGGACTATGAAAATTAGGTAGCTACAACTGAACAGGAATGTATCATTTCCCCATACTAACATGTCTCTGTGTTAAATATGCAGTCTAAAAAATGTGATCAGGCACATTTTATTGTTGCTCTGATTGGCTTATTAAAATTCTTAGGCTTCAATTACAATGACTTAGTATGATTTAATTTACTTTATTAAGAGCTGATGGCTGCATGAATGCATCATGGAACTGGTTACAACCCTTTAATTTGCCCCAGCTCACGTGAGATCAGTGTACAGGAGACAATCCAGACAGCAAACATTTCTCTTAGATCCTTTGTCAATGGGATGTGTTTAGGAGATGGTATATCTGAACTCCTCAGGACTCCTGAGGACAACGAAGCAGTGCTGCATTGAAGATGGTGCAAGAGAAGTTGTGCTACCCCTGCATCTGCCATTGGCTCCTCTTCATTTAGAGGCCCACAATGAAGGACACCAGAGTCAGGTTTCAGTCATTTTGCTGGTACACTGTCACCAGCTGGGGTTAACACATGATAAGGAATAATTCCAAATCTGCTCTAAATGTCCAGCCTTCTTCTCATATGCTATATTCTTGGCAGCAAAAATTAATATGGGCTGTTAATTTAGGACTCCCTTAAGGCAGGCAGGGGTGTAGATAAAATACATTTACAAACACAAAGATTACCATTTCTGGGTAATTTTTAAGACAAATGTCATTCTAAACATGTTTTATAAAAGGGTGCAGAATTTTTCACCAAACTCTAAAAGGAGGTGATGTTTCCAAACATCCTGCTACTGACTGGCTGTGGTGGGACAAGGAACCCTCCCTTTCAGAGGAGATTTAACCCTGATAATCTTGAGAAGATAAAAACAAACCTCCCTTACAAGTTTGCAGAAAGACTGGCATTGATAGGAGATTTTACCTTTTAAAAACTGTCTTTGGCTTCACAAATATTTTATAGTCATTTAGATCCCAGTCCAAATCACTCTAAAGCTCTGTGAGAATAATTTCACCGCCTGAAGTAGATCTGGAGCATATTCCTGGAACTTCTTTCCTCCCCTAGAGTACCACTGGGACTATTCAAGTCCGTTTGCCAGCCAGATATTTCTTCTGTCTGTTCAGGAGGTCAGACAGTCTGAATACTTGGATTCGATGAACAAAACTCTTTCAGTTAATATCCTTTTAGGTAGTAGTGAGCTGGGTAATAGGCTTGTCATTTTAAACTGTACCAATGTTTGTTCCTCTGTGTTTCGTGCAACAGTTACAAGTTCAGGATTATGTTCCTCAGTGTGGTTTGGATACCTGCTCCCGCTCTGAGCAGATGGGTACAGTAGCAGGAACCAGGCATAGCCAGGGCAATGTGGCTGCAAGCCAGCTGACAGTCTCATAATTCAGGAGATGCTGCGGCTGCTAAAGTCAGTCAGACCTCCTCTGGCTGAAGCGCTCTCGTTTTGGGAGCCTCCTGGGCTTCCTGTTGGCTGTTCCATGAGGCTGGAATAGCTGAGGAAAAGCACTTGAGCACTCACTGCCACAACGAGTGCACTGAGCTGGCAAAACACTGTCTTTAGGGCTCCCAGAAGGCCAGCAAACTATGTGCCCACTCGGTGTAAAACGTGTCTTCTCCTCCTTGTGCCTCTAATTATCATTGTGAATGTGAGCCTCTTTTTGTTTGTTTCTTTGGGTTTGGTGTGGTTTTTTGTTTGGTTATTTTTGGAGTTTTTGTTTGTTTGGGTTTTTTTGTTTGTTTGTTTTGTTTTTGGTAGCATGTGTTTCCTTAGCAAACGGCATTTTGAGGAAAAAGCTGCTTCCTACACAGTATCTGTACTGTAACTTATGGTGTTACACAATACTTCAGGTGCCTCTTTTAGCCTTAATTTTCCCACTCTTTGTTAGTAAAACACTCCCCTGTTCAACGTAGAATTTGATCTTTGCAGTTCATTGTTTGTTTCCATGCTTTCAATTTGCTGACAGTGTTGGAAGAAAATCCCATTTGAATCTACAGGTCCCTGCACATCTTCTCTACCTTTCAATATAAACCGGTACCTAATGCAAAATTAAAGTTTGTGTCCTCCACTTTAATACAAAAGAAACCACTAAGGAATGCTGCATGCTATATGGAATCTGTACAGCTTTAAGATCAGTCCATAAGGATCTGTATTTTTAGATTGGAATTTTAATTTCTTCGTAATCAGCAAACCATGTCTTAAGGAAACGTGCCACCAACAATGAGTCTATCATCTATTTGGTTGAGAGGGAAACTTTCATCTGCAAAAACAACTGATATATCTATAAAAAAATCTCTGTGAAAATCTAGACTTGCGGTTCTTTAAAAATACACTGAAACATGTTTTCCTGTAATCAAAACCCAAAAGAGAAATGCTTAAAGTAGCAACATCCATCTTTACAAAGCAGTAGAAAATGTAGATTTCACTTTCCTATGTTAAAATGATTATGTAACTGAAGGAACACTAGATGTTTGAGAATACTCTGTCCAAAGAACAATGTGGCTTTACATTCACATGACTGACGTTTCACCCATAACCGCTAAGAAACCTGCGAATACTCCAGGACCCTGGAAATTTTCAGCAGCGCATTCCGGCTCTACCTGTTCCTGGAGGAGGTGCCACAGTGCGAGTGCCTGTGACTCACCTTGATGAGGAGGTGGGCTCGGTGATCTGCCTCTGCATGCGAGCGTGTCTGATCAGGTGCTCTTTCAGCGCATTCTGGACCTCTGCTGGTATATCAGGTGAAGTGTGGCTGATTTTCAGCGCAGCTTCAAGTACCTTGGTTGTAGCTTTCCCATTTTCCTTAACTTCCTTTTTCTCGCTGTTCTCCAAAACCTCCGTCGGAGCGCTGGAGGTGCTCTGCGGGACATTGCTGGCGCTGGAGGTGAGAGGTTTGCTCCTCCAGCAGGGCCAACACAGCTTCCAAAAGACAAAAAGCGAGACCACCAGCAAGGCGAGCCCGCAGAAGCTGACGACGACTGCTAAGAGACTGACTGAGACGTCTGCAAGGAATTAGAGACAAAAATCATCGTGACAGACAAACATGCAGAGAAAAAAAAGAAATTAAAAATGACACAGGCAAGGAGATAGAAGCATTTTTATTATTATGTTTGTGTAGAGCTTTAAAGTCCTATTTAAGGTTGTGAGTTTTTTCCTTTTTTTTTTCCCTTTTTGATATCTAAGCCTGTACCTTTAAGCTGTTATTATTTTCTAATATCTGCTTCACAAACACTCCATTAAGTGTTGTTCAGGCCAAGGGCCAGTATCTGTACCACTCGCCACACACTCCTTCAGACATCCTTCTCAGGAAGTGAGAGACTAACAAACAGTCCCAAAAACTCCCAGCCATTCTTGGCAAAGGATTTTGAGATCACTAGGTGAAAGAAATATTGACCAGGGCTAAAGAAAAGTTATTATAATCAAACAACAAATATCCTCACTGAGATTTAAAGCAAACACGTGAGAATTCTGTTCCCAAATCTAGATTTCCAAGTTTGATAACAAGCACCTATGCAGACAGCCTTCTCCTTATGGAGACTTACACATCCCTTTGCTTACTGACTTCAGGTGGAGGACACGCAGCTCCTGAAAACATCAACACCTTTAATTTCAGTGAGAGGTTGTTGATGCTTAGTTCTTTAGAACACATATTTAGAACATCAAGAACACATCTTAACAAAAAAGTTAAGCCACAGTCAACATTTTCTATCAGTACACATGAAGACAGATCAGATCTAAACTGCCAGGCTGATGCACAAATTTCTTCAAGATCTGCCAAACTTCTGACTCCGTGTGCCAACAGCTTCAGAAACATTTTAAAAACTAACATTTAAGCGTAAATGGGAACAAGATAAAGTCTGTCATAAATAAGAGATTTCTGTGGTTAAATCATCAGCTCTGGACCAAGACTGTGTCGGACCAAGATAGCACAGATATATCAGTATCTAAAATTCTGCTGTGAAAATGCAGCTGGCTTCAGAGAACACAATGAAATGCCCTGAGCTGTACAGAGATCATGCTGTACACTGAGCTACCCCTGCTGCCCTGTATTTGACTTTTGCTGCCAAAACTGCTTAGCATATCCAATAGCCTGGCCAAAGACAGGAGAATAGATTTCATACCAACAAAATTCCGCAGACACACTTGTATTTTAGGAGATGGTGGATCAGCAGGACTGCCAGTTGAGCCCTAATTAGGAGTTTTATTCTATGTGACATGCTTCCATTTGTTTTTTCCAGTATCCTGTAACACTATAACCAAAAAATCCCTTTCTTTTTCAAAAGAGACTTTTATATACCTTAAAATTATTCACTAAACCCTGCTTAAATATCCCTCAAGTAATGGCTGCTTCTGTTTGTTACAACAAGTTTTGACAGTTTAACAGCTAATACTTTGTATTTATAACTCCGGGCTACAGGCTACTAAACTGAAACACTGGAAAAGTGCAAAGCGAGTTTGAGCATATTTTGAAAGATTTTCACAAGAGGAAAAAGGTATGGATTAGCTCCATGAAACAGTATGTACCTCACCAGCCCCTATGAGAACAAAGATAGAAAGTTGAAGCAGAATGATAGAAGATAGAAAGCTGAAGATGAAAATTTGGGAATGCTTTCTTTATTAATATGTGATATCCAGGTGCATCTCTCAGTAACAAACACTGAACTTACAGACCACTCCTCATGAAAATGTGTGAGAAAAGCAAAAACATATAGAAAACGTTGTAGTCTGGAGATTTGATAGATACAGTTCTGTTCAACCTTACATTGCATATGTCCTGACCAGCGTCATGGGCAAATTGGCATATGTGCTCCTGGATTTAAGGAGTTTGGCACAAGCTGCTGCACTACCCTGAACAGAAGTATGTCTCCTTGGCCATTTCCTGTCAGGAAAAGGTGTCTTCCTTTTCTACTTGTAGGTAAATGTCAAAATGTAGCCCTTGGAATGAGCACAACAGTTTAGTGAGAAATTCTTACGGCAAATTTTGGATTGAAGATGCCTCCATAAAATGAATTGATGCATAATTATAATGTATATAATAATAATGTAACAAAGGAAGCAAACAATACTTTCACTAATGATTTTTCTAGATGATTTCTCCCCAGTAGGGATTATTAGGCTATTTGTTTTAATCTACTACTCACCCCAATATCCTTCCTAGCCCACTAATTTTTGCTTGGCTTGTGCCTGTTCTGCAGCAGTGTCCTGCCTTGACAAGGGAAGACATTGGGAGATGCTGAGTTTACAGTTTCTTTCAATGGGCAGTTACTCTGTTCCAAATTTGTATTTCTGTAGTTGTAATTTACAGTCATTGCTTCTTTCATGTTTTTGTATGAAGGACTAGAAGATATGCTGTGCTCCGTAAGACACCCTATACAAAATGCAAATAAAATGAACTGTGCCAGGAAACATACACAGGACTCAAAACTCGATTGCCTTTACCACTCCCTGGGATAGTTTTAAACTGAGCTAGTTCATACCCTCCCAGTCAATTCCTAGCCATGGATCAGGAATTAGAATAGGACAATGATCATTCTTAGTGGGTGGTTCAGATGTGGCCCTTCTGTTTCAGCAGATGAGAGACATTAATAGCAAGGAGAGAGGCTTTTGCATGATCTCAGTGCCAAGGAATGGTCTGTAGTGGGTTGATTGAAAGATGCCAGATGCCCATCAAAGCTGCTCTGTCACTCCCCTTCTCAGATGGACAGGGGAAAGGAAATATAACAAAATAGCTTGTGGGTCAAGATAAGGACAGGGAGAGATCACTCAGCAATTACGGTCATGGGCAAAACAGACCTAACTTGGGGAAATAAATTTATTACCAATCAAATCAGAGCAGAATGACGACAAATGAAACCAAATCATAGAACACCTTTCCCCACTTCTCCCGGGGCTCAGCTTCACTCCTGCTTTCTCCACCTCCCTCCTCCAGCAGCACAGGGGCATGCGCAATGAGGCTGCATCAGTTCATCACGCATCGTCTCTGCTGCTTCGTCCTCCTCAGGGCAGCGCTCCTCACACCCTTCCCTGGCTCCCCTCCTCCAGCGTGTGGTCCCTCCCACAGGAGACAGTCCTGCACAAACTCCGCTGTGAGCCCTTCTCACGACTGCTCCAGCGTGTGTCCGTTCCACTGGGAGCAGACCTTTGGGAGCGGGCTGCTCCAGCACGAGTCCACCACCGGGTCATGGGTCTTGCCAGCAAACCTGCTGCTGTGAGGGATCCTCTCTCTTTCTAGGGGTCCACAGATCCTGCCAGGAGCCTTCTACACAGTGGGCTTCTCACAGGGTTATGGCCTCCTTTGGGAATTCACCTGCTCTGGCATGGGATGCTCCATGGGCTGCAGTGGTGAAGACCTGCAGTGGGAGGCAACTCACTCTCGCACCTGGAGCTCCTCTTCCCCCTCCTTCTTCACTGACCTCAGTGTTGCAGAGGTGTTCCTCAAATATGAGGACTCCCCTCTTCAGCTGCTGATGCATTACAGATTTTTTCTCCCTTCTTAGAAGTGTTTTCCTGCAACCACTGTGTCTGGTGGGCTCGGCCCGGGCCAGTGGTGGGTCCATCCTGGAGCCAGCTGGCCTTGGCGCTGTTGGACACGGGGGAAGCTTCCCGCAGCTTCTCACAGAAGCCCCACAGAAGCCCCTCCTGCTACCAAAACTTGGCCAGGCAAACCCAACACGCAGTCAAAAGTGAATTGAGTATATTCATACGCAGGTATGCCTCACTGAAGGACCTCCTTTTGTAGATTGAACCAGAGGAATTGTCAGGCAACCTGGCCAAATTTTTTTCCATTCTCAAAGCCTGATGAAAAGTAAAACTCTTGAAAATGTTGATGGTCTACAAGAAATAAATAAATTTTAAAAAGATAAAAAAAAAAAGAGGAAAATAAAGAGAAATTCAGTTTGGGGTGAGTAGCAATATTTGCAGCTCAGTTTAGGCATGGTTGGCATAATTAGGTTATATTTTGAGAGGAAGACTTTTAGAAATGAAAATTGTAGGGTTTTTTTTCATTTGGAAAATGTTGAAGGAGGATGTTTTAACAACTTTGAAACTGCTGGAAACATTTCAGAACCAGAAACATGAAAATTGATCCCTTCCAGCAGAGCTTCAATTTGATGAATAGATACTATCAGCTGAAAAACATCGCATCAAAGCATTTCTAGCCAATTCTAATTTAAGTTTTTCACTGCAAGACATTTTTCAAGCCTTCAAATAACTTGTTGTCTCCTTCCAACACCTACTCCTGTACTTCAACTTTCTCTAAGCCGTTTTTCTGTATTTCCATTAAACTACTTCAGAGTTGAAAAAGCTCCCAAAATCTTTACAGAAAATGCAAGTTTTATAGCCATAAAATAATCCCATGAAACATCTAAAGTCTCAAGAGCAGATAAGGAACTAATTCTACAAACAGTTGTGTTCTCAATTCCTGCTACTTTATTAATAAACTAAACAACCTCACATAATGAATTTCATAATGCAACAAATATGTGAAATATTTGAATTGCAAGACAATTGACCAAAAACCAGTTCATTACAAATAACTATTTAATTACATTTACTGCCACAATTGTTAAAAAACAATCAGTATGCCACAAAATGAAAACAGACATAAAAAGCATATGGTTTCATGTCCTTCCATCAGTCATTCAGTTGAGAAATTAGGAGAGATTTGTTGTTATGTGAAGACTGAAACCATCTGAAGAGCAGTCAAAGCCTTTGTGTGTTAGGCTGGATATGTCTCTTATATTAACTTTTTATAGGAAGTTAAGTCAAAGAATGTAAAACATCGAGAGACAGTTTCACAGACTTGGAGCTTCTTCACATCCCTGCCAAGGAAACCTGGTTGGGAAGAAAAATGGGTACTGAAGGATGGATTTGTCATCAGACCAGGGTTGTACTTCACACACATAAGTATTATTTAAAGATATAAACCTGGTGACAAATTCAAAAACTGCCTAAGTTTTTTAGGGGCGGAAGGAGATACAGACGCTCTGCTGGGACAGCATTAATTGTCAATATTGTGAATAATGTTCTCACTGGTCTCTGGTCCAAAAGAAAACAAAAATCATCTTGAACAACTCTTTCTGAACTGGTAATTGCAGCTTGTCTGCAATGATTTAGAATTGCACAGAACAGGAAAATTCAGAAATATTACAGAATTATGCATTTCCCATTCTTGTTCTCATGCTTGGTACACTCAGGAATGTCAAGAAGATCTTTTTTCTCACACCATTCCCTTCTGATCAGTGAGAGATTTTCCAACAGCTTCAATGGAGTTACCATTCCACTCCTAGTGGACTCCCTTTAGTGACCACTGTCCTTAATGTCATAGTCTTAGTCTTGATAAAATTTAATAACTGAAAGCATCCTGTTTCCTCACGATTTTGTATTTAAAAGTACTCTTTCAAGATCTGGAATTCTGGACAATTTTATATTTCTCATTTAAGAAAGGCATGCCTATTGAGAAGCCTCAAAAATTCTCTGTATTTTTATAAATACATACCCTTTGATACATTGCTACCATAAAAGTCTCCTTGATAGCCAGTCTTTTGTATCGGGCAACTACTTCAGAAACATCCCCATGTGTTGGGTTTTTTTTTCTTTTCTGGATGCTACGTAATGTCTTGAGCAACGGTTTCTGTACTACGGTTTCCAAAAATTTTTTGTTTGGAACTTGCCTCAGAAAAGTTCTTCCCATGGATCCATTTGCAAACGTGCACACTGGCAGACTTCCATTTCAAAACCAAATTAAGGTCACTTACATTTTAGACAGTGCCCAGACTACCTATGCCTCTTGAGGCTGACCTTTGGAAAAACATACTCCACAAAACCATGATCTTGACTGGAGACAGAGATGCCACACAGTGCTGTGATGCAGGTGCCCAGCTGTATGAGGGTCAGGCACATCTGATGTGAAGCACACTAAACAGAATGGATTCTTGCCAGAAAAGGAGCAGGGGTGAAAGGAGCACTTGGGGAAAGGGAGGGTTCTAGTCTCTTTTGACCCATTTCTTTGTCTATATCTGATCTTGGTTCTCTTAAATATTTAAAGCACAATGTCAGTAACCTGTCTTAAAACATATTTTTCTTTAATTTTGAATTTGTTCTCTTGTTCATCAAGCCATAAGGAACTTCACTCTTTCCATAATAAAGGAACTCTTGTGTATGTAATACCAGGAGTCAGCTCAATCAGATAAATTAATGTCTCTGATTTTCTAGGATTTGAAGGCAAGCAGGGCCCTCATAAATTGTAAAAGGTCTGTGGCCAATAAATCTCCCTTATCCCCATGTAGATTAACTAGTTGGTCCAACCCATCATTTCTGCTCTTTGGTTTTCCTTGGGGAAATTTTAAGCACATGAAAACTGGCTGGTATTAATTTTTATTGTGCATTAGCAGATCTTCCATAATCTTCCACCTCTGATTCATCCAAATCCCTTCAGATGGGGACATGATGCTCTAGCATGCCTCAGAAAGTGGCAGGTCCAGAGTCTTGTATTGTCTCTCTTAATCTGAACCTGTCAAAACGCCTGACTTAGATATCAAATGGCAAAAAAAGCCTTTCATTTAAAAGCGTAGCTGTGACCTCCTCTCCTGTTCTCATGAAGAAGCATCCTTAGAAGATCTTCCTCAAACCTTTACTCTGGCCCTATCGTGATTGTGTTCCCTCCCTGTTAATTCATTCTGCTGCCTGAATTTTTTCCACACCGCCACCACCACCTTTGGCTGGTAGATCACTTCTCAATGCTAGCAGAACTCTGCGGTAGCTTGTTTCCTGACAGGAGGAGAACCAAATGAATTCAGGTATCACTGTGATTTACTATATGATCACAGCACGCAGAATTATTAATCTCTAGTCAAAATCAATTTATCTAAGCTGTATTAGAGATGATGGCTCTCACTTTTGTCTGGCTAGGTAATTTTTTTTTGCCTGCAACGTAGGAAGAAAAAGATGTTGCACGTTGTCCCCTCAGCTGTAACACACCACATGGAAATGACTGGTCTTTAATCTCAAGGGTTTTGCGGGCCTACATACTTTTCTGCTTGTTGACTCCCACTTAATCTCAACAGGAGGGACTCTCTGCTTGACCCACACCTGCCCATTTAGCTTTCCATTAAACACCTCCAGCCTTAGGCTCGATCCCATGCAGTTCTCACACTTGTGAAGATGTCTTTGAGTCTACAAGAAGACCTCATTACCCTCTTTCAGCTGAGACAAGGAAATGAGAACACATCATAAGATCACTGGACTGCTGCTCACCATAAGCACACCATAAGCCATAAAGAGGTTCATGCAGGTCAAGTGTCATCTTTGAATCATCATGGTTATGTTTACTCTTACCCAGAATTATGTAACAAACATCTCACACATATGACAGGACCCAGGAAAGCACTATGTCTCTTCATCATCTTTACAGATTTTTCCTCCAGATGGTATAAATATTTCTGTATTTTTCCCCTGTATTTCTTTACAAAGTGTGTATAGAGGAAGATTCTTTTGTAAACCTCTTGTGTTTACTGTGTATCGCTGCTGTCTGCATTGTGACTGCCTTCACATTTGCTGTAAATAAATCTGGTCTTAGTGGTACGTTTACCTCTCTGTTTTGCCTTTACACTGCTGAATGAGATGCATTTCTGGTTTTCACAGCTTGTTAACACTGATTTTGTAAATTATGTTTTTCAGTAATCCTGCACTTTTTTCCTACTAAGCCTTATTTCTCCGGTAGAAACATTGATCTAACCAGGTGATGAACTGCATGGTAAATAATTTGGTTGGTCTGTTAACGGTTAAAACGTTTATTATTTGATTTTCTCTCATTTCCCTGTAGCAGAGATGCTCAGTTCCATTCTCTGTAACAGAATGCTCACTTGTTTCACACAACAGTTACTTTATCACAAACAAAAACGTCCCTTTCTTGTATGACACTCCTGCACTGATCACAGTAGCCTTCACATTTGTCCAAGCCACTTCTTGTTCCCCTCATGCTTGCTTTGGCACAGTTGGGAAGAATTTAAATGCACTCTATGGGGTAAATCTGTTCTTCCCCCTCCCCAAAATATATCCAGGCAGTGCAAGCGTAGCCACAGCTCACACTGTTTGTGGGTGCGTGCGCACTGTGTGCATGAACACAGCGTGTTCAAAGGAACCAGGGCTAAATGTAAACCATCAGCTGCCATCCAGCAGGTTGAGAGCTGTCAGGGAAGCTCCTGACAGCCAACAGGAGGCTCATGCCAGCTACAGCAGGAGGACGCAAGACATCGCTCTTCATGGAAGGGTGAGTCTGTATTACAGACTGGCCACGTGCAGCATGCTCTGGTGTGTTCTTACTCCCTCTGTACTTCTGTAGCAAACTGTCAGTCAGGGGTAGGGTTAAAAACTTGGTAGGTTAAACTGTTATGTTAATGGAATAACTGTGAGTAGAATATTTAGATGTATAACAAATGATCCCCTAGAAGCTGATGCTCTTTGCATGGTCAACTTTCAAAAATCAATTGTCTGACAAGCAAAGGAGCAAGAGTGAACATCACTCTCAAGATATTCACTACCCACTCTAGTGGGCTAAAATATGCCCTCCTGCCAGGGAAGCAGCTGGGTTTCCAGCTGTAATAAACATTGGTCACCCATGGGAACTGTTAATGAGAGAGTAAAGTTTTGCATGACCAGCAGGCCTAAAAAAAGGCAAAGACATCACAAAGTACCCACCATTTGCAGACGACATAAAATGAATTTTAAACATGTGTCCCTAGAGCAGAGTGTCCAAACTCCTCTCATTATGCTGTATGCAATTGGCTTAATCTTCAGAAATGCTCACAACTGGGACCTTTGATGTGCTTGGATCCATTGAAAATGAAGAGGGATGCTTAGCTGGAAAAAATTAATTAGAGTCCTTTATTAATGAGATAACCTGAGCCAAGATACCAGTATAACCACACTGCATATATGAGTTTGGGACAGTTATAGAAAATAAATAATTTACAAACTATAGAGAAAAAATTTATTATGTGAACTCCTGCATATCCAGCTCCCATTTATTTTCCACCTGAACTCTTATAATTGACATCTTAATTATTTTGCCCAAATGTACTGGAGGTGTAAAATAAAAACAAAACAGCTGCACATCTAATTGAGCATTTTGCCAAAAATGCTATAACTTTCAGAAGAAAGCTCACAGTCATCTAATCATACAAAGGTACCATAAATGTAAACAGCTTCCTAATCTTTTCACTTAAGCATTCCCCTGAGATGAGCGAATTAATAGTTCTTGTAATTATGGGGGCAGAAAATATAACAACAGATGTCTATATTCACTTGTCTAAGGTTCTCGGAAATTTACAAAATTTTCTGTCTCACGAAGATTATTTGCTATGAGTTCTGTAGATTAATTATTCATTACACTAAATATGATTACCTCTTCTTGACCCAAGTAGTGAGCAGTAATTGAGGGTCCTAAGGTGTTGGTGCTGACACTGAGAGGAAAAAACTCTTGAACAATCAGTCAGTTCTTTGATGTAATCCTGTCTGTTCCCTCAGTGGCAGGAAACCCAAATATCTCCCCTTTCTGCTTTGTTGCTTCATTTTGTTATACTCTGCCTTCCCAGAGCCATACTCGCCCTGTTTTGTTCTAGACTGTGTCTCTAGCTGCCTCTTTGTTTGTTTGTGTTATCTTTTTTATGCTTCTTTTTCCTATCTAGACATCTACACTATAAAAAAAAATCACCGCCCAGCCTCTTTGCTTCCCTCTGAAACTTCTTGGGTCATGGGGTCAATATTGTCTTGTATTTTGCTTTGAGCCTGTGATTGGGTGATGCATCTTCTGCCTCAAGTAGCTGATTCCTCTGAGAAGCTTGGCTGCTTTTCATGGTCCAGCTGAACAGAAAGCTATCATCACACTCACTAACAGGACCATATCAATGCAGTTCTAGTTGCATGACAGAGTGTTTTCCACTTTCAGAACATGTTTTTATTTTTGTATTAAATAGAAATGGTCTGCTTTCCCTTTTACCATCTACTCTTCTAGTTTCTGAAAGGTTGCTTGCACCCCTCTTTCCTTTCCAAATATGTGTCTCCTCATGGTTTACAGAATCAGAGAATATTCTGTGTTGGAAGGGACCCACAAGGACCACTGAGTCCAACTCCTGGTCCTGCACAGGCCCATCCCCAAAATTCACACCATGTGCCTGAGAGCATTGTCCAAATGCTTCTTGAGCTCTGTCAGGCTTGGTACTGTTTAGACTTTTTTCCTTTCCTGACACCTCATTAGTGATTTTTGCCTATTCTAACTTTGTGACACCTTTAGGTATCTTTTTGAAATGAGAAAAACTGAGTGAACTTAACATTTCTACCTTTAATGAAGAGGGTCTATGGTTGTTCAACACTCTGGACACTAGCTTTATCCATAGAGATGACAAGGAACTCTATGCATTTAAAGAGAAGAGATATGGCATGACTTACCTTTCAATGACACCACTTCTTTCAGCCTAAACTGTATTTGGAATCTTTCTGCTCATGAAATTGATGCAAGTTATATTTATATCTTGTCTACCCAAGTGTTTACATATTAAAATATTGTCAATTATCAACAATGACAGTGTGTCTGTTCCTCCTTTGGAGACAGAGTATTAATATATGTTCATTAGCAGTGTTGTTAACGAGATAATGCTCAATATACTGTGCATCTCAATAAAGTTGACACCCATCATCTAAGACTGGTTTCCTTTTAAGGAGGAAAAAGTGAGATTCAGGAATTCAGCTGAGATGTGGTACCCAGTGGTTCTAGCTCCTGTTTTATTAACTATATTTTTTTCCCTAATCCAACAATTTTAAGGTAGTTAGGGTTTACAAACAGAAACTCGAGAAGATCATCGACTTTCAAGAAGTGCTTAAAAAGAAGCTCCTCTTACTATACACAATGCAATATCGAACCAAGTGTTGAAGATTCACATTTTCTAAACAACAGGTCTTGCTTTACCTCGTGGAATGTTTTGTGTCCTTCATATCCCACCTGTTCATACACCAACTTCGCAGAGCCCAATTTTCCAGGCTCCATACGGTAATATTGTTTTCATTGAACCTTCTACCATTCAGACTGTGAAGGTTAACACAGTGCATGATCAGAATATTCATGATCTGTGCTGGGGGAAAGGCTGCAACCCCCTTGCCCCTCCTTGCTTTGCTACCCTGCCCCGGTGGCTGGGTTGGGCTGGGCTTAGAAGGGCAGGGTCAGACAGCGGTGATTTTGGTCTGAGATACTACAAATAACCCGAGACTTGTGGTAAAATCTGTGAGTATTAAAAGAAAAGAAAACAACAACAAAAAGCCCATCAGCTGCGGTGGCAGCGACAGCGCAGCTGGGGCACACGCTGAGAACCTGCTGCTTTACATGACCCGGTGTTAATTTATTTAATTTGCACTGTTACACTTGGCATTTGCTGGCCATAATGCAAGCTGTTCATTTGCATTTGTGGACAGACAGTAGAGGTTATCAATCCCTTCTGGCAGAAATTAAGCACAGAACTTCGACCAATTTTCAAGCCCTGTCCTAAAAATAAGTGCCAAGGAAAGCAATGTGTCCAGAGAGCACTAGACAGGATAATGCAAAAGTGCAGAGTCAGTTCCAAGAGATGCAGAAAATCCAGAAATCAGGGACCAAAGGACTCAAAATCTTAGTTTCAATATGACAATTTTTCTGGCTTTGGAATGCTTAAATTACCCCGGATTTTCTCCTTCCACCCTACCCAAATTTTGCTAGGCAAATGTCCTGGGCAGGACCGAAGTTCTGCCCTGACTCCACAGGTTCCCACTGGCTGTCAGACAGCTCTCCTGGCTCCCCCAGCGATGAGCGGAGAGGATGCGAAATACTCAAACCCCACTCAGAAAGGGGAGACTGCGAGCCGGGACTAGCCGAGCTGCATCCCGAGCCGTGCCGGGTTGCGCCCCGAGCCCCGCCGGCTGCACCCCGAGCCCCGCCGGCTGCCCGCACTCCCCGCCGCCTCCCCGCCGTCCAGCCTGTTCCCCCAAGACGTCCGGGGACCGGAGAGCGGCCGAGCGGGCGCAGCCCACGCGTGGCGCGCCCGGCGCACGGAACCGCTGCCCACCCGTGCAGGGAGCATGGAACGCAGCCCTCTGCCCCGCTCCCCGCACGCACGGCCCCGCAAACACATGCAGCAGCAGCAGCCCTGGGCCGAGCTCTCCGTACAGCCAAACTCTCGTCGTGGGGAGCACCTTGCAGAAGCGGAGCTGCGGGTGGCAAACGAGCGATCTGAGGGGGTACGGGGACGTCTCCCGCGGCGGGGCTCCAGCCGGCGGCGATTTCTGTCCCCTCGGCACCTGTCCGTGCTCCCCGTCTCAAGGCCCACACCCTCGCCCGCCGCCCCTACGTTTGCCCCGCAGCGCTGGTCCCCGTCCCGGCGCTCCCGGCGCTCCCCTAAGCGCTCCTCGGCACGCTCGGCGGGCTGCGAGAGGCAGCGGATTTTAAAGCGGGCTGCGTGCCGGCCCCCCCCGCCCCCCTTCCGCCCCCTCGGCACGCAGGGAAAGCAAAGGAAAAAGTTGCGCTCTCCAGCCGCCCACGCCTCGCTGTCCGCCCCGCGGCGGCGGCAGGACGAGCCCGGCGGCGGCGGGGCCGCTGTCGGTACCTGTGCCGCCGATGCCCTGCCGGGCGCTCTCCAAGGGGAAGATGCCAGCGCACTTCTCGCGCTCCACCTGCCCGCCCAGGCACAGCTCCGAGATGATCTGCAGCGCCTTGTGGCAGAGGCTGCCCACGCCGTCCTCCGCCGGGAAACTCATCTTGCGCGCCGGCCGCCGCCGCTAGGCCATGGCCGGCGCGGGACGGCTCCGCGCCCGACCCGCGCTGCCTCCCGCGGGGAGCGGAGCCGGGCGGAGCGGCGGCGGCGGCGGGAGAGGCGCGAGTGAACCGAAGAAGTAGTGAAGGAGCGGGGGCAGGCAAAAAGAAAAC
>VWPU01023754.1:0-18637 GCA_013398955.1 Callaeas wilsoni | reverse complement strand
CGGGGCGGGGCGGCCACAGGGGCGGGGCCCGCGCGCGCTCCCTCACGGCGCCGGGGAGGTGGGGACAAAATGGCGGCTGCCCTCACCCACAGGAGGCTGTGGGCAGATCTCTGCCTTTTAACGCCCAGGGCGTCTAAAGCGGGAAATGGCTCACGTGTTGCCCCAAAACCCCTAATTTCCCCCCCACCCTTTTCGTTTTCTTTTTAAAGTCTGTCTAAAAGCTGGTGCCACCGCTGACGAAACACTCGCTTCCCCCCCCCCCACGCCACAGAAAGTGCCACCCACCGCCGTCACACAAAATGACGGGCGAGCTCCACACCCTGGACAGGGTAAATTTAAACAGCGCACGCAATTGAAAGACAGTTTGAATTTTTAGGAAGAAAAGGTATCTCTTGCATCACAAAACGGCAGAAAGGTTAGTGAGCAGCATCTCCTTACAGCAACAGCCATACAGCTGTAACATCCAGTCTGTGCCTGCTTTGTACATCTCCACAGAAGGCTCGAAAGCTAAACTGAAGTTGAAGCTTCAAAAATGAGAGAAACGTGGTTAATTAGCCCTTACATACAGTGTACAATTTAAGAAACACCACTTGCCAAGCATCGTGGAGTCTGTAAATCTTCAGCTTTCCACACTAAACACCATCTCCACGTTTCCTCTGTACTACAAATAAAAAATATAATTACATCTCTGTGCTTGCGTGGGAATAGGGAAAAAGGACCCAAAAGCGTTCGAGGAGTCAAGCTGTGTGAAACAGCAGGAAACTGGGGTCGAGGGAAGCTTGAATGTGTCTCTGAACACAAATTTTGAGGCTCTGAAGGGGAAGGAGGGAGGGCAGGTTCTCCTGAGGCCAGGGTGTGCCTCATTCCCAGACAAAGCCAGACTTTCCTGGCTCTTGCCTCACGGTGAAAGCAGTTACACCGGTATGGCTCTTATTTACGCGACTGGCATTTCTCTGCTCTCAAGTTCAATTGTCGTTCCAGAGGAAGGGAAAGAAAATGTTTCCCACAAACTATGCCACTCTAAGTAACTATGCGTAACTTTTCCAAGCATTCTATTGGCAGAGTTAGAAAACATCTAAGTAAAATTCAAGTCTCAGCTTTTGCTCATATTCATTGTAACAGGCCTCTAAGATTCATCACAGTCACCAAGAAAATACAAGATACACCCCTGAGAATTATCATATACACTTGAACTTAGCTGTATATGAGCACACTTCGGGACATGTGCATCATTATGGATAAGTGAGTCAGGAACTATAAAAAGACCACGTTAAGTGGTTTCAAAACCCTGGATTGAGAGTCACACGGACCAGTTTACAGTCAGGTTCCACACAAGCCTTCTCTGCTACGCTTTAGTGGCCTTTCCTCTCAAGGTTTTACACTCCGAGCATATTTCTACCTTAGGGAAAGTTCAATAAAAAGCAAGCGCACAAAAAAGAAACACAAACCCCAATGGCCACAGCATATTTCTGCCTCAGGACATCTGCTGCTCATGAAATCTCTCTCCCCTCCACACGGCTTCTGTGCGTGCTTTTTAGCTCTTCAAACCAAATGCACAAAAATAAAAGCATGACTTGTACTCATGATTAAATGCAGCACTTCTTGGGATATATAAAACAGCAAGAAACCACAGCGCAGAGTATTTTGGAGCAAATTCTTATGGTGAATAGCTACAGAAAGGAGATATGTGAATTAGAATTGGCATGAAAAACTATTTCTCGTGCTTCAGCTGTGAAATAAATCCATGATCTCTCCAGGCATGAACTCCATGACCTCCGTGGAAAAATATCACTCCAGAACACACCAGGACTGCACTCACTCAGATGTGGGGCTTCTCTTTGCCCCAACAGCATCCGGGGGCTTGTGAAGCCCAGCCTGACCCCGCCATCGGTACCCACAACCAGCAAGTCAGTTCTGGGGGCTTGGCCCGGACAAGACACGCAATACTTGCCCCAACAAATGTTACACACTGGATTTAAACCCAGGCATTTAAACCAGGAAGGCATCCGAGTCTCTGCTCTCTAAGATGCACAGAAAGCAAAGCACTGTTTTCCACTGTGGTGTTGCACCTGCCAGCAGCTCATCCTTCCCTATCACCATTATCAAGTTATCAACGTTGAGAATTGTTCTTCATCAAAATAAAGGAATTCATTAGGGTAGACAGCAGACAGAGCAACTCACAAGTGTCACAACATGAGCAGCAGAGAGCTCCTTTTTTTTGTTTTCCAAAGCAAGACAGACAACCCATTCCTAAATCACTTAAAATTTCTTGGGGTGAAATTAAGAGACTGTATCATTCCCTCTGGCACGTAATCCCAGAAGTACAATTAGGCCAGCTCTTATACTTTTATGATAGCCACTTGTAATATTTATTGCTGGCATTTAAAGATACCCCAGCTCTTGACTCTTTGCACCTGCATGAAAACTTCAGACTTGTGAAATAAAGGCATTTCTGGCCCTCCTGACCTGCTGCAATGCTGCACCTGCCCAGCTTCACTCTCCAAGTGTGAGTGACTTTCAATGGCTCCGTTTAAGACAGGTCACTACAGAAGCTAATTATGTTGAGCAGTAAAAAAGAAGAAATAAACCACGAAAAACCAGCTGCTGCAAAAGGACTGAGCTTGTTCTCTTGAGCCCTTTGGACCCACCTGGTTTCTGATCATAGCTGATCCCACCTGAGAGCCAAGTGCCTCCTGCCACGGCCCCGTGCCGCCCTCAGAGAGCCCGGGATGTCCTTCCCTCCAGGAGGGTCAGACCAGCACACGCTTACTCAGCTCTTGGCTCCCATGGAGCTCCTCTCCTCAGGTAAGAGCAGCTGCTTTCTGCTCCTCCCAGACAGTTCCCAAGTGTGTTCTTCCCCGCCCCTTCCCACAGGGCCTGAAGCTGGTTCCAGATGCAGAAAGCCAGGCTGACTGTACAGGTTCTGCCACAGCACCATTAAAGTCACTCTGCTCCTTTACCACCATCTTCCAAGCAGCCAATGCCCCAGCACTGCAGAGCTGCTTCCCTGAGACCAGCACCACAACGCAGCCTCTCACAAATCAGTGTGCAATAAAGGGAGATAAACCCTGGACAGCCACTTACCCTGGGGAGGTCCATTTCTGGGAAGAGTTACCAGAAATGGAAACATTCAGGGACTTTAACACTGACCTACATAACTTTATTAACTCTATTCATGTGTAACAATGATGTATCAGTCAACTGTCACAGTAAGAAGTGACATCTGAATTCTTACTGAGGAATAATAAGACACAGCCCTCAAAGAGGAGGAAAAGATTGCCAAGGAAATCTTTCTTCAATCTTTCCAAACTTTTTTCAGTTTTACACGATGAAAGACAGAGACAACTACAGAGCAGCATACCAGTCACTTCTTTTCTTCTTTAATATTTTATCTTAGAATAAAAAAAGGAGTAATTTTTACTGTACATTCCCACTTCTCCTCTCCCCGGTGCTGTTTTTTCTTTCAGGAGGTTCAGAGCCCACTTGCCATCAGGTGGGAAGTTGATTTTCTTATTAGTTCTGCATACAAATTGGTGAACATCAGAAGGACCCTCTTTGACTTTCAAAGTCTGCACCTCACAGTAGAAAAACGAGTAATTCTCATGAGCCCCTGGGAAATATTTTGAAGTCTAAAAGAGATCAGTGAACTCACTGATGCAACATAATTAATAGAGGGATTAGGACACTCTTAATGAGAGTGTTTTAGGGGAAGGTTTATCACATCAATTGTTCATTCCTAAAAAAGTATTTTAATTTTAATGTTTTAATTATGTATTTTAAAAGTCGGTGCTAAGGAAGCCAGGTAATAAGGGGTGATGTTTCAGCCAAGTTCTGCTCCGATATTTTAGCAGGTCTGAACCTTTTGAGAGTGATGTATTAATCTAAAACAGCATCCATCATGTTAAAGGTGATGCTTCTAAGTCTTTATGTCTTGCTCAACATTCTCGTACACTGAAAAGCCAGCAAAACTTTGGCCAAGTGTGACTCTTGACCAAGTGTAGAGGATAATTCCTTCTCCCACAAAAGAGTTGTTCAGTTCTTACTTCCCATATTCACAGTTTTATTTTGAGTGGATAACTCAAAAGAGAAGCATCTTTAGCACTGAAATATCATCATCTCAGTCTATAGAATTCCATGTTCTTATACTCTCATCTCAACCTCGCTACACAAGATGAGAGCATTGCTTGTTTTTGGTTTTATTTTAAGGTTTTTAATCAGTTTGAAGGCTTTGAAGTTCTACATCACCTTTAAGCACAAATAGAGTCTATTTTATAAATATGATTCACTACCATCCACCTGCAGATTCTTGCGAGGACGTGTAGCAGCTCTAGCAAAGGTCACTTGTATTTCCACCAACTATCACACCTTTGTTCCTGAAAGAAAGAAAACACTTTGTAACCAACTCATTGTATCAAGGTATGAGATTCAAAAACATTTCTTAAAACCAAGATTTCTTCAGTGAATTTTCCCTTCTTTTTGAGCTGTCAATCATTCCTAGAAGGTTGCCACAGTGCCTTGAGTTCCCACTGGTGCACTGTGCCTTTGCATTTCCCAATCTTGCTGTGTAACTGCTCCTGATTTTAAGATCAGACACCTTCTTGTTCTAGCAGCTAAGAACAAAAAAACCCACACAAATTTTGGGAAAAGCAGAGCCATAGGCCTTCTGACAGTCAAATACATGCTGGAAAATTACTAAGGAAGAACTATGGCCATTTCATTAACTGACTGAAATTTTCTCCACTGTTGACTTCATCAAGAAAGCAATTTATTTTTCCTTCTCTTCCAATACCCTATTTGGGTTTTTTTCTTTAAGAGGTAGAGAAAAAGGATGTTGGAGATGAACAAGTAAGTTTGTTTTGGACAGAGGGAGCTGTCCAGACTGCCTGAGACTGTCAAGGCATCTGTACAAATATCTTTACTTTACAGTATCAAGTTTTCTACAGTTGTTAACTCCCACCAAGCTACAACAGAGCTGGCAAGCAGGACCTGCAGGGCGCTGAGGGGTAACTGCACAGCACAAAGCCCAGACGGGCACAGCTCCTCCGCAGAGCTGCCAAGCGCAGCACTGAGCCAGCGGAAGCTGCTCCTCTGGCCTTACCTGTCACTGGGATGACGTGGATGTCTGCGGAACAGCCCCTCCCAGGACAATGCTGTTTTTGTCAGTCAGGGTTTTCAGGGTGCTGGTGGCCGGGGACTGGAGAATTTTACGTGAAAGCCTCATTCTGCCGTCAGTGGGGTCACGGCCAAAGTATTTAACCTGGCAAGGAAACAAAGCACCTTCACACCGACCAACTTCAAGAGCCGAAATAGCATTTTCCTTAAAAGATGGGGGCCTGGGTTTGATTTTTTATCAATTTCATGCTAGAAAAGCCATAAATAGGCATCATTTAGCCTATATTGCTGTAAAATAATGTGGTGCCTAGATAGCAAGAGTACGACACTAAATAAATCTAATGGGAATGAGCATGGCTTTAACTAGCACAGAAAGGGAATCCAATATGGAAAATACTTCCTTCATAAATAATTAAAAAAAAAAAATCAAATTTTAAAATATGAACAGCATTTTATTAGAATTCTAAAGTTAAAAAAATAATTACCTGAATTTCTTGTCCAACTTCTAATCCCAGGGCACTAGGGTGTTTAATCTAGAACACAGTGTTTTTCAGAAATAAAATTATCAGAGTTTGTTGTGAAATCCATCAGGGATTCTTCACACTACACTTCAACCCAGTGGCTCAGCACTACCTTAGGAACAACAGGCTTCTGAATATTACATGGAAAAGGGCATTGCAGAGCCAAAGAACTTGGTGTAAAAAGGACTGCAGCAGCCACAGAGTTGATTCTTTGCAGCTTTAAGCACAGGGCAGGCAGAGTTAAACAAAAAAGTGCTGCTAATTAACAGCTTTTAACCTGGAAATGGATTGTGGGACAACAGTAAGTGTGTTACAGCCATGACAACTGGTTAAAAATAAATTGAATTGCCCATGTTACCCCTATGTAAGGATGGGTTACCTTTCTCTGATCCAGCTGTGAATTATGAAGTAACACTGGGGTCATGTTTGGGTACAGTTTCACCATCACTCCCGAATCTCTGCAGCAGGAAACAGCAGAGTTATTTCAACGTGCATCAAGAAAAGTCCACATTCCCCTCTGCATATGGTCCCCAAAGCAAACATTAGCCAACTTCTCATAAACAAAATTTTACTCATCCCTTTTCAAAAATCCTAGATCAACCACAACATGCCCACTCCTTCTTCCTTAACTGCAAGCGGATGAGAAGTTCTTATTTCAGGGCAGTGCATTTCAGGAATAGGCACCACCCAAAATGTCATTTTTACAAGACAAAGACTGTGTTGAAAAGTGGAAAGCAAATTCATACCATCACTTTCAGATTCAAAGATGAAAAAGGCCTTAAGTTTTATAATTTAGAGACATTCTAAAAATGAAACAAGCAGCAAAAATAAACAGCTTTATCAGGAAACAAAGTATTTTCACCAGAAAAAAAAATCAGAAATTATGCAGGCGCCAACACCCCAGCATAAGTTTGGCATCCTTAAAAATCAATTATTATTTTACATCATATTCAGATATGAGGAATACAGCTATGTAAATAAATTTATTTCAACTCCAAATCAGTTTTTATACCTTATTTCAGTTATTGTGGCTGTATAAATTGCCCCGAATTCCAAATTAACTTCTTGCTGTAGAAGAAAAAAGCCAACAGTAAGACGGGAAGTCACAGGGAGCAAATTGAAAAAGTTAACCACTGAAGTCTGTCCTTACATCATCTCTGCAGATCTCCCCAATGAACTCCCTGGCTTCGTGCATCGCCCCGGGCGTGGGGGCAAACACGGAATACGTCTCTTCATCCAGCTGACTCACAGTCACACCTGCACATGGGCATTCAGGAGAGCATTTAGGTGCACGCTGCAGGAAAGTCACACTGTCACACTTGCACGGAGCACAATGGTTTTGCACAGGCTCTCTAAGGCCTCAGAGTTCTACTCGTTATTTAACCTTGTTCGTTTAGGCATTGAACACTGAACAGTTGCATGGCCACTAGCTCCTTGCAAATACCTGCATAAACCTGGCGGCTATAAAGGAACACAAGATTATTTTTATAATCCTTTAAAGGCAGGAAAAAAAAATCCCGAATAAATGTTGAGGGTCGTGAATCAATTTCCCCGCGATTTTTAACAAGATTTGCATCAATAGCTGATGGAAATTAAAGTGTTTTGGAGCCAGAATGGTAAAATTCTTTGCCCCTCTAGAGCAGTTTTGTGGCCGGACCACACAGGCTTGTAACCAAAGGGAAATACGCTTTTTCCTCCTTTTCTCCACCCCAGTCCCCTGAGAAGCATTAATCGAGTTCAGCAGAGCATTAAGGGTTTCAGGTCCAAAGCAGAGCATCTACCTGGTACTCTAGAGATACCAGTATTTTTTCATTTTCAGTTTGCACTGAGCATTGAAACAGCTCAAGACACCAGTCTGAAACAAAGGGAAACACATTAGGATAAATTATCACAGGAATCAAGAATGTCTCACCAGTCTGTGCTTGAAGTTTTTTCAAATTATAAGCCCCAGGACCAACGAATCTTAATCTCTTTGATAACGGAACGTGGATAGTTTCTGAAAGAACATTTAAAAATCCTTTGAAATGCTAAATATAATCATCTTGAAAGCTATCACACAAAAAGGCACATTCCATTAGCTTTTAATCTTCTACAGCTACCCCTGGTATTTGCTGAACATGGATGTAATTACAGGTAAGAACTGAAATAAATGAAGACACAGAATACGCTCTAATGACTGTAAATTACCTTAAGCCATACTGACACTCTCATCTCTATCAATTCTGATTTTGCGAGAGCTTCACACAGCTTCACTGAAATTCTGTTTTCTGGTGTACACTGAAATAGAAGTGCTGCCCCACGTGGCAATAAAAATTCCCCCAAAATAACCAAAACCCGTCCACAAATTAAAAATAACCCCACAGGGCAAGGGCAAAAATATATAACAATTAATCATTTAAAAAAGCTGTTCTAAGCAGACGTTTATTGTTAAAAAGGTCATTATGAAAGCTATGAATTCACACAACAACATTACCTACAACTGGTCCACTTTCTTTTCTGTTAGGTCTGGGTTTTGCCAGTGTTTGGTTCATAATTTGTAAAATCTCCCTCTTTGCAGCTACAGGGAATAATAGAAAAAAAAAAATCAGTAATTTTGTGTATGATTAAAACAAATAGATGAAGTTTTTGTTACATAGTAGGAAAACATTCCTTATCAAAACCTGTCTCCTGCCTAGCAGGAGAATGTCAAGCTGAGTTTTCCAACTCATTAAATCTTTATGAAACCACGTAGCTTCGTCTTCTCACGTGCTTCAAGACTATTTTAGCTGCACGTGTCAGAATACAGATGGCAGCAAGTTTCACTTGTAAATATAGCTGAATTTACGGGAAATGAGAGAAAGTTTGCTGTTATTTTTATAACATTTTCCTGCTGGATTTAAACGAAGTCATGTAACGTGTGTTAATCCAAATCGTGCAATACCTGAAGTTACTTTAAAGTTAGTTTGGAGCTTATTGATTAAGCCAAACCCATTTTATAAAGATAGGAGCTTGGTTTTTTCCACAATGAGAGCAAAAAATGAACAGTTGATTGTTTAGTTTCATAGAACTTAATTCCATTTATCATTTAACATGATAAAACGGGTGCAAGTCCAAGTATGGACCTACCTGTAGCTTGCTGAATAGCTTCCACCACAATTTTTATTGGAATTCCTGGCAGCTTCAGATCGACCTGACATGAGAAGAATGAAGTGACATGAATATGTCAGGAAAGCTTTTCTAACACTCTCAGAGTTTCACTTGAGGAAGATTTCGTGTCACAATACCTGCAGTGCTGTTATCCCTTTATTAGTGCCTGCCATCTTGAAATCCATATCTCCATAGTAATCTTCAATTCCCTGCCAGCACAGACAGAGAAAACCAAGCTGCAGTCATTTTATCCCAGTGCCAGGTGCCACTACACCAAAAGTACAGAGGAATCACTTTTCAGACTTCCAAGTTTTCTTCAGCTTTATTTTGCTGTTCAGAGTTAACAGTGTTCCTTTCTCTCCTTAGAAATTAAGAGCTTTTGTGGACAAGTTTCTGATCCACAGCTGATTTTGTGCTGTCAGTGGCTGCACATTTTCCTCCTCAGCCACTCTTCCAAGTGCTCCCTCTCCACCCAACATATTGTGTCTTTCAGGAAATTATTAATCTTTTTCCCCCATGAGAAAAGATAAAATTCCTTGGAAGGAGAAAGCTTATGAATACTTAAATAACTAATAACACAAAAAATAAGAAACATGACTGGACATTTTATAAAAATTTTTCAGAATAAGGGAGGAATTTGGCAGTAGTGATGTTCCAGAACTGACTGGGTAAAAAGTTACAGAAAAAGGCCAAAAGAGGTATTTTTCAGCACTAAGCAGCGACATTAACAACGTGAGGAACACTCACCAGGATGTCTGTCAGCAAGCGATAATCCTCAATATCCCCTTTTCCCTGACTGCACTTGGTAATGAGGCCTATGGCTACACCTGCCACTGCATTGGATACTGGAACTCCTAAGAGTGGCAAAAAAAATACATTTTTGAAGCCTTTGGTCATTTCCAGATCCGGTACCACGTTATCACACGCAGTTTATCCTTAGAAATGCCATATTTTGTACCTGCATCCATTAGTGCCAAACTTCCACCACATGCAGAAGCCATTGAAGAGGACCCTGGAGTTGGAATACAGGAAAAAACAGGGATTAAACACTGAAAAATGGGTCCCAATACAAGCTAGAGTTATTTTCCTCATCCTGTAGCATAGAAGTGCCCTCAAATACCATTTTATTAAACCAAGAAAGGTCCATTGTTCATGAACATGTACATGCATTTTATTTTAAAGATTTCAGGTAATAGTTATTAAACACATTAAATCTGAAATCTGTTATTTAACAATCCTGTAAGTCAAGTTTGTCAAACCTAAGCTTTTTAAGAACCAAATTTAGTCTCTAGCACTAGATTAAAAACAAGAAAATCCTAATACCATTTGATTCTAAGACTTCAGAAGTAACTCGGATTGTGAATGGGAAATCCTGGGGTATAACTGGTTTCAAAGCTCGTTCTGCCAGTGCACCTGTTTAAAAAAGAAAACCCCAAAACAACCACTGAGTGATCCATAAATAAAAATCAGATAAAAAATTGAAACTTCCAGCATGGGATTTCTCTAGTCTGGACTTACCATGTCCAAGCTCTCTCCTGTTCATCCCAGTAACTTTGCCAATCTCATTGGTTGCATAAGGTGGAAACTACGAAGCAGAAAATGTGTACGCAGAAAATGAACCTGCATTTCTTTTCCATTTTAAAACATACTCTTAGAAAAACATCTTTGACGATTTGGTGCATCTCAAGGTAAAAATAAATTAAAAATAAACGAATCAAACCACTGCATGACTTCTATCAGTCACTTGCTTTGCAAACCAGGACCAGTTTAGGCAATGTCTAGTAAATGCTTTACTTCCACAGAACAAAAGAGAGTAAAGCAGTAGCACGGTAGCTGTGAGAGAACACAAGAAGCTTCCTCCAAAGAAACTTGTCTAACAACCTAGCAGAAATGTTATTTCTGTCACAGAGATAATGGAACAAGATATGCCTGATGCCTGTAGGAAATACTTTGGGCAAGCTCCAGAAGCTGAGAGAGATCCAAGATGTAAAAGCATTTATTTACTATTGCTGTGCCACGTCAGCTGAACATAGTAATAGAGTTTACTAAAAATAATAGCACAGGTTAATCTTGCTTTCAGTAAGAACCTTCTCTGAAGGAGCTCACCTAATGTTGTGGCATTAAAAAGCCTGTATAAAATGGCAATTTACAAATTACCTACTGCTTTTCAGGAAACCAGCACTTCCGTTCATATAAATTCATGCATGAATTAGCATAAATACATTTTAGCAAATCTAGAGCTAATTTATAACCTTGGAAGTGATCATCTGCACCTTTAAAAGCAAGGCATGAAGCCCTTCTGTGAATCATGCAGAAAGCTGTGACACAGGAAAACTCTCACCTCGTAATGCAGCATGAAGTTTTTCTCTTTTATTCCACTATTAATTAAAAACAAGACCATGTCAAAGAAGGAGCAACCAAACACGTTTTACACACAACAGGTAATTCAAGATTAAGTGTTATGCTTACAAATGGACCCAGCCAAGACCAACAAATCGATACATTTGCTGATCACCCACAGTTACCAAAATTAGAGAATGTGGACAAACTCTTCTACAGTAACAAAGATTTAACTACAGTAAAGCTGAGACATTAAAATGCAAAAGCTCCCACACTGGGATGAAATCACTGGGGTGACATCACTGAAATGTAGCTTTAAAGAGAACAAATTTCACTTTAGCCCTCAGCAATAAAGTGTTCAAAGCACAAGGATCAGCTGCTACATCCTAAGTTCAACTTTCCACAAATATTTACAATATATAAACCAGACTGGATGTTACTTTAACACTCTCCAGTTTCAAATGTGTGCCTATGGGATCTATGCCACCCTAACACAAACCCACTGCCATGATCTCTGGTAAACAGGCCACTTCAAAGTCTTAATTTTACACACTTTTCAGTCCTAAAAAAATGTATCTATGTCAAAGTTCAAGGGAATTTTATCAAACGTGCTTTAATGCTCACCCTCTTGTTCCTACTGCCAAAGCACCAAGACATACATACCTCACTGCTGTTGAGATAACATCTGATTTTACACTCGATTCCAGAGAGTCAAATGTAACTGTACACAGAACCTACAATAAAAATGAGCTAAAATAAAAAAAAACACCCTCCTAAACCCTTCCAACCTTCACAAATGTTACCATTTATGAAGAATCAAAAAGAATGAGTTCAGCAGCAATGAGATGCCATCACCCACAACCTGTACAAACTTTTTGTCTCCATCACACAAGCTTATTCATAACCCATAAAGATCACACAATCTTACAAGCAATCACATTTAAAAATGCTAATTTAATGCTTCTTAAGTAGGAGCCAAGAGCAGTTTGCTCCCTAAGAAGCACTTCAGAGACAGAGCCAGCTGCAGCCACGATGTTTGTGCTTGTTTCCCACAGGGACCCTGCAGGAGGTGTTATTTTTAGTGGGGTAAGAGGGGACAACACTGAGGAGCAAATCACTGTTTGCAACTGCCACCCAAAGTCAGTGCAGTAAGAGGTCAGGTCAATGGCTGACAGTCTTCTAGCAAAAGCAGCTATAAAAATACAGAAGACCAAATCTGGAGTACAATCTTAATTCAAGCCACCCAACAGCTGATACTTTTGGCCAAGAAGAGAAAAAAAAAAAAAAAAAAATCTCATTACTGCAATTTTTTTGGGTAAAATTTCCCTATTTAGTTCAGGTTGCATACGAAGTTGCTTTTAAAAGATTTCTCATGACGTGCACAATTCAGCAGTGCCCTACACACCAATGTTCTTCCCAACCTACACACAATTTCTACTTACTACTATTTAAAAGTGAAGAAAAAGGAAAGCTGGCATTTAAATGAAAGACCCGAATCTTTCAGCTTTAAATAATTCATTTATAATTTCTGAAGCTGAAGTGACACTACCTGTGTTTGACCTCTTTGAAATAAGGCTGATCCATGAAGCATTTTGAACATGTTCACTTCACATTTAATGTCTCTGAGGGAAGTCAAATCTCTCCCATCACACCTGAAGTGACAAAGAGAAATTAAGAGATCAGTTAAACCATAGTCTTGGATTAAAAAGTGACAGAAATATTATCAGTAGGAGTTTGACACACCCACCTTCTATATTCATTTAGAACAAGATTTCTAAAAATATCCTTTGAAACCACATTGAAAGATTCCATGATTTCGTAAGGCTCAGCCTCCGGAAATTTTTCTGGGTATAAAAAAGAAATTACATCTGAGGTTGGAAAATTAATTTTGTAGAACTCCTACTATGATAGCTTCCAACAAAGAGCACACTGTAACTCCAAGCAGTGCTGCCTCCATTGAAGCATTCTCTAAATATTAACAAAAAAAATACCTTTCAGCTGTTCTTCTGTTTCAAGCCTTATTTTGTTGATTGCCTCATCTCTTGAAATCTAGAACATAGGATTTGCAACCAGTTAACTCTACAGGGCAGAACAACAACAGAGGTTTGGGGGTGTATCTGGTTCAAAGATCTCTGAAAATTTAAGGAATAAGAACCAGAACTGTCACACACATTCAAAAATCATAATCAGGTTGGGAGGGACCTCAAGGGTTGTGTGGTCCAACCTTTCCTGGCAAAAGCACAGTCGAGACAAGATGGCCCAGCACCCTCCCCGTCTGAATCTTAAAAATGTCCCACGCTGGGGAATCCACCGCTTCCCTGGGGAGATTATTCCAGTGGCTGATAATTCTTCCCAAGGAGAACGTTGCTCTTGTGCCCAATCAGAACCTCTCAGGAGTAACCCGCACCCATTTCCTCTCATCTTCTCCGTGGGACTCCTTGTGAAAAGAGAGTCTCCAGCTCCACGTAATACAAACAAATATTCTGGTCGATAAGAACTTACAGAACAATTCAGTATTACTGTTACAATTAGATGCAGGGAGGGAGACAAGCTTAAATTACAGAATCACTGAGGTCGGAAAAGACCTCTGAGATCAAGTCCAGCCTAGGATCACCACCTTGTCAACCAGACTATGGCACCCAATCTTTCCTTACACACCTCCAGGGACAGAGCTTAAACAGCTGAAAGCTTAAAGAACTCAATCCTACTACAGTTTCATCATGATATTAATTAAAAAAATAACTGTATCGTGATTGCTTACTTACTTTATCATGGCTTGAATCTGTGAACACTGCATAGATCTTGTTATAAGCAAGCCTTTAGGGAGAAAAGGAACAATTTTTGAAAACAGAGCTTACAAACCACTTCTATAATTGGGGAGTTTTTTTGAGGACTAAATATTTGAAAAGCATTTAGTGAAATGCCAGTCTGGTGAAAGCACCAGACTGATAGTTATAAACATTCCTACATCTGCATTATTTGTTCTGAACTCACTTCTTTGCAATTTCCACAATCTCTTCAGGAGCAATAAATAATTTCTGGACAGTTCTCTTGACTGCGCCCCGCTCCTTCACCAGCTGCTGAATGCCCTGGATTATCTGCTGGGTCTGCTTCACCCCCACTTTGACAGCATGGCAGAAGTCTTGCTGCAAGACATTCTCAGCAGTTGCTTCCAACATAACTAGCAATGGAAAGAGAAAAACTGAGTGAATTCCTGTTTTATTGGTCAATAGCCATCTAACTCAACTGAGGAAACACAGATTAACATTAAACTGCATAAATATGAGGGAATCTACTTTTACTTAACCAAAAGTTACCTATCACTGTTGTCTGCTCCTACTATTGTATAAAAATACACATTTCAAAGATAAAGAAAACATCTGCAAAGATTTCCAAGCCCTGAACAGACAGCAATTAACCTACTTACCAACTTGACTTTGTGGAGCTCCAGCAACAACTAAATTTAGAGCACTGGAGGCCATCTCTTTTCGAGTTGGATTGATAACAGTCTCTCCATCCACCAGCCCTACCCTTACTGCACCTGCAAAGAAACTCCAGAAAGTTATTTATTATTATAATAACAAACTTCTTTAAGGCATCCTTTTACTTCAAAAGTTACCCAGCTAATAACAATTATTAAAGCTACAGACTAATTTTAAAATATCAGCACGTTGACTGGATATCAAGAACAAATCTAGAAGACAAAATTATCTATTCTATTTTTCTTTAGAGAACTATTACTGGGTAGGGCAAATAATGCCAAGCAGTATTACACACAATGCTGTGAGCGTACTGCAGCTGAAAGGAAAATACAGTTAAATATTTGTTCTTGGCTAGATCTTTTCTCTTCCCAGAAAATATTCACAATGAAATAAATCTCGTCTTGAGCTCCTCAAGGAAAAGTATTCTGAACCAGCTATTTCCCAAACACTACTTTTCAATAAATATGTTTCTCTTAAGAAAAAACCAATTTCTTGGTCTCTATAGCACACTATTTCTGGATTGTAATTCCTCCCGGAAGTGCATTTAGTTAAGAAAAAATAATCCTTTGAGGTGCAATAATCCTATCCATTGTAAAATTATTTCCAGTGCTTGAAATTCAGTACTTAGATTCAGCTTCTTGTTAAAAAGGAAAAGAACCAATTGTGGTTTAAGTCTTCCATTACATTAAAACCACCCATAATTCCAAAATGTTTACTTGCCAATAGGACCATTCCAGGGGATATCAGACAATGCAAGTGCTGCAGAAGCTGAAAGGAACACAAAAATCTGGGTTAGGAAAAAACAGAATCTCATTAAATCCCACAGAAGCAGTAATTTCTCACAGCCCTCTTACCTCCATTAATTGCCAGAATGTCAGGATCATTGACACCATCTACTGCTAAAAGATTACAAAGGATCTGGCATAAGATAAAAGACAATGAATAACTTTGACCTATACATTTTTATTAGCTGTCAATACAAAGCTAAGGACACTAAAAACCCCACACTGCACATACCTACACAAGCCTATGCTGCACATGGAAATTTGTTCAAGTATTTAAAGTAGAAAGCTGACAAAAAAACCCACTAATGGATAATATTGTATCACATCATATGTAAAATATTTACTATTAGCATCTCTCCTCTGTGGTACAAAGGAGTTTTAAATTTTGTTCCTGTATCTTGACAACAAAATTTGGAAAGTAGGATGTAATAAAAATAATTTAAGACAAGGAGATGACAAGCTAAAAAGCAACATTATACTTCTTTGTGAAGTGCAAACCCCTCCTTGATGTTAACAAAAATAGTTTTTCTTAAAAAGGGGCCTGTATCATGAAATTTTTATTGGCCATATCCAAGTTTTCCATTTTGAAGGTAGCATGACCTACCTGTGTATCGTAGAAGTAGCCTGCTGGAAAGAGTGGTCTGATTGACCGATCTGCAAAGGAAATAATCAAACTCTGAGAAGAAGCTGGGTTTCAGTAGTTAATACTCAGTTTGTCTTGCAATGACCCCACAAGAAACTGACAAAATAGGGGTTTTTTAAACAAAAAAAAAAAAAAAAGAAAAGGCAGAGAACCCAGCAAGATATTTAGCATGACATATATAACCTTAAAATTTCAATCATATTGACAAACAATAAATTAAAAGTTTGTTTCCTGGCATTACTGCAGAAACAATCAGCTCTCCAAACAGCAGTTAAAAATGACTCAAACACTCGTGAGAAAAGGACAACACTTTAAAAATACATTGTAAATAAAATGTTTCAGCCTACCTATTACCCTGCTTGTAAGAATTTCTTTATCAGTGGAACCAAGCTCTCTTCTCAGGTAGTTTGTAGGAATTCTTCCTGCTGCAGCAGCTTTCTGACGGTAGTCAACCTTCCAAAGACAATTCAGGGATTATTAATGACAACTGATCACTGACTGCAGAGCCACACAAACCCTCACAGGGGACCCTAAGGATCATTCAGTTCCAACTCCAATTATCTGCTTCCCACCCTTAACAATCACAGCCCTCAGAGCCTCACAATCCAACCAGTTTTCCACACAGCCAAACCTTGACATCTGGCCTTGGATGTTGTGGCATCAATCATCAAGTGCAATTCTGAAGTCCAGGGTCTGTCATCTACTGTTTGCATTCCTCACTCTTCCCAGCAGCCTGAACTCCACTGCTCAAGGATTATTACTGCTAAGTCAACTGCTGATTTGCACAAAACTAATTCTGTCATCAGTACTTACCACTAATGGCATAAACTGAGATGGGGAAGGCTTGGTTTTGCTGACTGCTGTGACCATCACTGCTGTGTCACCTAGCTGGGTTCAGAAAAAGAGATAAAAAACCTGAAGTTACCTGCAAACAAAATAACTCCAAGTGTTCTAAACTCATGCAGAAGCTAAAATACGAGTAAGAATTATACTCTGCAGAAAAGCACCACATAAATCTGTACTTCATGCCATTATTTTTGCTTTCCAAACATAATATTTTGTAAAAAATACAGCTGTCCCTTCATTAGGGATGAAATTGCCTATATTCTACATATAACAGGCTCTGATGCCCAAATAATGTTTTTTAAGGTATAGGAATCTTGAAACTGCACAAATTTTAACCTTTTTTAAAATTTTACCTGAACAACAGCAGATCCATCAGCAAACTTTGCAAGTTTTCCAGAAGACAGCTCCATCTTTCTAAAGGAAAGAAACAACCCGTTACGTGAGTTCATGGTGAATTCATGTACATTTTCCAGCAATTTCTGCATTCATCTGCAGCTTCAACTGCACAGAACGAAGGCTGTGCTTCATATGACACAAAAATCTTCCTTAGACACGGAAACTGAAATCTTGAGGCAAAGCGACCAAATCCTCTTAAAGTGCTTTAGCCTCAAGTGTCCTGCTTCTTTCACCTTGAAGCAAACCCTTGGAACCACATCAGGTGTCACCAGAAGTTCCACCATGCCTTGGAGGCAAAGGTGAATCACCAGCTGTTCCACCTGGAAAACAGCCTCCCAGGCCAAGGGGAGCTGCTTGCCCTGCCAGAGAACACCACTTCCCACCACAGCCGAATATCCTCTCCTTCACGGCACAGAGTGGAGTGCAACAAGGCAATGACGACACACTCGAGAGTGAAATACGGATTATTTATTCCAGAGTTGTGCTGGGTGCTCGGTGCTATTCCAGCACACCCTCCTGCTTTCCATGCCATTATCTATACAAACAAATCCTGAGCTGGTCCCTTGCCAAGCACAGCCCCTCTATGACGATTAGGTAGTCATTTCTATACAAGTTATCCCAGCTAATTTGTTCTCATGCTCAGGGGAACACCTGGGCAAGGCCCTCACGACCTGTAGGTGTGATTTTTACTGTTACAATGAACGCAGTTCAGCTATGGAATCACAGAATGGTTTGGGTGGGAAGGGATCCTGAAGATCATCGAGTTCCACCCCTCCACCAGACCAGGTTGCTCCAAGCCCTGGCCAACCTGACCTTGAATACTTTCAGGGATGGGGCAGCCACAGCTTCTCTGTGTCAGCACCTCACAGGGAGTATTCTTTTCCTACTATCCCATCTAAACTTGCTGTCTTTCAATTTTAACCCATTCCTCCATGCCCTCATAAATAGTTTCTCCATCTTTCTACTCAGCTCCCTTCAGGCATGGAAAGCCAGCTAGGTCACCCCAAAGCTTTTCTGCTCCAGGCTGAACAATCCCAATTCTCTCAGCCTTTCCTCACCGCAGAGCTCTCCATCCCTCTGATCAACTTGGTGGCCTCGAATATTTTGCTAAGTTGGCAATGTACACACAGACATCCATCAGCATCTTGATTTACTACATCCTCAGGGCTCGTTGGCTCCCGGATGGCCCTGACTAAGCCATGACAAGGATGATCCCACTGCTCCGGTCTCCTTTCTTGCTGGTTAGGCTCGGCAGCACACCAAGATCCGACATTAAAGAACGTCCCGACTGAGGATAACCTCGACAGATTCCGCCCTTTGCACAAGGTTCCCCTCACGTTCGCCCTACTCTCCAGCCGGGGCAGCGCTCTGCCCCGCGCCCCCCCC
>VWPU01023751.1:0-19676 GCA_013398955.1 Callaeas wilsoni | reverse complement strand
GGGCGGCGGGCGGCGCGGGGGGCAGTTGTCACCGGAGGCGGCGGCGGCGGCGGCATCGCGGCGTGAGGCAGCCGGGCCAGGCGGGCGCTCCCTTCCCCACTGCCGCCGAGACGCCATGGCGGCGGCGCTGGGCCGCAAGGCCGTGGACTATGTGCGCAGCAAGGAGTTCAGGGACTACCTGATGAGGTGAGCGCGGCGCGGGGGGCGTTATAGCCGCGCCCACCGCCGTGCCCGGGTTTTTTGCAGGGACCAGCGCCCGGTCCCCGAACCCCTCAGCCCCTCGCAGCCTCGGGGCGCCCGGGACGGGGTCGGACGGTTGGCAGCAGTTGACCCCTGGGGAGCTCGCCCTCGCCGGCGGCTGGGCGGGGGGAGAAGCCAGCGAGGAGCCGGCCCGGAGGTGTCGTGCTCCCGTCGCTCCCCGTGTCTCGTCCGTCGTCACCTCGGCCAGCGGGGCGGTCGGGGCTGTCACTGTCCTGCCCTGGCCCGGGCAAACCGGCTTTGACCTTGAAGTGACGCGGAGCGCTTTGAAGCTGCCGCGGCAGCTGCGCCCCGCCGTGACATTCCTCTCCCGGCTGCGACAGCCGCCCGGGACCAGGACAATCTGACTGCTGCTTGCCACAAGGGCAGACAGAGCTTTGCTCTGCCGTGGGCAGAAGCGAGCTTGATCATAGATGCAGTCTGAAGATCGGTTGTTTGAATCTCTGAGTACGTGGAAGTAGGTACCTCTTTTGAGAGGCTTGTTAGAGCCCCACCGTCGTGGGAATGTGGCGTAAGTCATCTCCCAGACAGCTCAGTGCTTGTGTCAAGCTGTCTCCTGTGCTGTGGTAAGGGATGTGGCACTCTGGACTGAAACTACAAGACTGCCTTAAAGAACAGTTTTGGCATACTTAAATCTGGTTGAACCACTGTAGAGGAGCAGTCTCGAATAGGCAGGGTGAAGTTTCTCTGGCTGACAGGCTGTTTGACAAAACTAAACAAATAAAAATTGTCCCTTCTAATAAAGGTAGTTGAGCAACCTTTCACTATAGCTGTTGCTTGCTATTTTACCTACATCTATTGCAACTGGTGTTTGATGTTGAGCAAGCATGTAGGAGGACATCTGTTTATCTGAGAAACGTAGTCTTGGTTAAAGTAGCAGGAGATGGTGTAAGCCTGCGTGGATGAGGGATTATAATATAAAGGCTCAGTAAAGCTTTTAACTTCAGGAGGATAGACTTAGATTAGATAGTAGGAAGAAATGCTTTACTGTGAGGATGGTGAGGCACTGGAAAGTTTGCCCAAAGAGGTTATGGACCCCCATCCCTGGAAGTGTTCAGAGCTGGGCTGCATGGGGCTGTGAGCAACCTCGTTAAGTGGAAGGTGTCCCTGCCCATGGCAGAAGGATTGGAACTCGATGATCTTTAAGATTTTTTCCAACCCAAACCGTTCTATGATAAACCGTAAGGGGCTCGTTTGGCATTCACAAAGTCAAGATCCACAGAAACAGCGGGACAAAAATACGAGAAGGAAGAGAACAACCTTGAAGCAAAACAAAAAGTCCAGAGCAGGCTTCTGTGATCCTTTTGAAAGCCTTGAGGATGTAATGTAAGCTTGATAGATACATATTAGTGTTAACATTGAGTTAATTGTAACAGGATTCATGTGAAGCATGTAAGTGGCCATTAAACCAGTAATGTCCTTCATAATTAAAACAAACAAAATAAAGATTCAGGTGAGATAACAGCTGCTTCCTAATGCCACCAGAGTTACTGGAAGTATCTCTTTCCTCACTCAAGACTGAGAAAGCTTTTAAAAAGAAACTTTCAGATGTATTTCATCTAGTCTTCAAACAAGCCGTATATATGACTGTATTGCAATAAAAAGAGCATTCCACAGGTTTCTACCATTGTGGATGGAATGTGTTTTGCTATATTCAAAGATACCAGCTTAATTTGTACTTTTGTTACTGGGCGTGTCATGAAGAGCTAAAGTCAGTTGCTCCGTCTGCTCTGGCCTTTCAGCATTGTTTCTTGCTTACTAGGAGATAAGTGTCTAAGTTACTGGCTTTATGTTGAGTTTGAAATTTCAATAGTTGTCAATAAAAGAATTGTCTGTTTTCTCCATAGAATAAATGGAGAGTTATCTCTTTGCATTTCTTCCTGAAGTTGATTTCCTCTGCAGACTACAGGACTCTACCCTGAGAAAAAGTACATTCTTTCTTTGCTCATAGAGTGAAAGTGTCCTTAAAGCTCTGAGACTGTGGTGTCTGTTCTAAAAAATCACCATCTAATCACTGCAGGGAGTCAAGGCTTTATAAATGTGAAACTTGTTTGTTGGAATTAATGAATTAAGTTTTTGTTTGGTATACCAGTGTTAAGCTTTAGATTGCTTGACCTTCAACAAAATAACTGAAGTTACCCAAAGTGGTGGATTAAGTGCTCCATTATTATGGCTTGGGGCAGTCAAAACTTTCAGATATCTGTTGGAAGAAGTAGCTTCAATTTCAGCTTCATAACCTGCAAACATGAAAGCAAGTGTAATGAATGCATGCTGCTTTGCTCAGGTGGATATATCTGGCATTAGAATTGCATTATGTCATGGGTTAGCTTTTGGATCTTGCACAAAGAAACAGGAGAAATTGCTTTTTAAACTGTCATTAAAAATTAATTGTTCTGCCAGTTTCACATCTGGCTTTTTTCTAATGGTGAATAATAGGTATCTGAATGACTGTAAATCATATAAATACAAATTTACCCTAACTTGTCTTAATGCTTTAAAATGAAGTAAGGACATAAGCTGTAGGTAGACTTTTCCTGCTTCTTGTAAAATGCAGCAGTAATGTTAATTTTAAACTAGCTGATTAGCATATTAAAGCCTGATAGCTCTGTGTATTGTGAACCTGAAGTTGCATTTTTTCTCAAGATCCTAAAAATGGCAGCTGTCACTAAAGCTGTATTATCCAAGCTGCTAATAGTAGGCAATTGTATCCTCTTACTTCCTATCCTATTGATTTAAAACATCTTCGGAAAAACATCCAGTAAAACAGCTTCCCTCCTCTTTTAAGAGTGAAGACATCATTCTAGACAAGCTGTTGTTTTCTTGTGATAGAAGTGTAAATTTTTCATCACATAATAAATTCCAAGGAATTCCAAAATCTTTTGGAAACAGAAAAATAAGCGTGGACATTGCACTCTGCTGGGGCACTTCTGAAATGTCTCTTCCTGATGACTCAGCAGTAATGCAAATGTAGGGACTCTGTTAATATAGAAGGCTTTGAAATAGAAGTAGTTCATTCCCTGGAAAGCCTGAGCACTTAAATTGATGTGAGCTGTGTAGGAACTTTCTTTTAATTGAAACAAACTTCGGAAGAGTTAGCATCAGCAATAGAACTGGAATTAGCTGATCTTCAGTTCTCTTTAGTAAATCTTTAAATATGAGGACGTAAGAACTTTAAAATAAAAAGTCCTCTGTGATCTGTGCTGGAAACTGAAGGACACACCACCTGCTTGTCTTGCATGCCCTGAGAACTGAACAATCTGCCCTTTTGCAGAAGGCTAGCGCCCTTTCCACTTAGGGGATGGCAGTATGAGGAAAACAAATAGTGGCAGTTCATCTGTATTTGCAGAATGGTCTCTGGCCTATTAATGTTCTTATTGCCAGAATGAGGAAAATACGTGCAGAAATGTTAGAAAACTAAATCTTTCCCACTACAGCCTTTTTGGAATGAACTTAGTACCGATACAAAGTATTGAACAGCCCCGGGTTCCTCTTGTGGTGTCTAGACATTTATACAGAAAGCTGACGTTTGGAAACTGAGTGAGTAAATCCAACAATTGTCCACAGTTCTGAAAACATTGTACTAATGCTTCCTTTGTCGAGGGACTGAATGTAGTTCTTGGAAACTACTAATTTGGAATGGAGTCACTTCAGAAATGGTTGCGTGCACATGGTGCAGTATCCTCACTATTGGATATGGTGCATTTGTTGTAACTCTCTTGGCGGTAGAGCTTTGGGGCTGGATGCCTGTTTCCTGAAGAGTCCATATGCCCTTGGTTTGCCCTCTTCTAGAAGTATAATAAGTGTTCCATTCTCATGTGATTGTAAGGACAACCTTGTAAGACCTTAGCCAGAGCTGCCTACTCTGTTAAAGTGGTATCTGTTTGATTCTATTTTAGGCTTTCACTTCCCTAGAAACAACTTGCACTTTAAAAATTAAGGCTGACTTCTGTTGGCACAAAAATGTGGTGCCAGGAGACACATCTGAACTTGTTAAGTTAAGGTTTTATGAAAAAATTTTAAGTGTACACTTGTCTTGTGAACTTCAGTCAACTGTTGCTGCAGATCAGTTAAAGAGAAAACAAGAAACAAATGGGTAGTTTAGTCAAGGGCATCCTAACAAAGCACCATGAACCAACTTGTAGCAAAGACTCACTGAAATGCACATCCTGTGTGATTTCCTAAGTAGACCTGATTGTTCCCTTACCACAGCTATTTATAAAACAGTGATCTAAGAACATGGATATCAGTGTGAGGGAAGTGATAGTTGCAAAGTGTTCTGCAACTCAGAGCAGTGCTGGGCTTTCTATTAGCCTACCTATTTCTCCTAAGAAATGCCTTCTTGTAAGTCATAATTCAGAACTAAGTCTTACCAGTATATTTGTTAGAAAGAAGGTATTTAAAAGTTCTGAAACAAAAGCTTAGTAACAATTTTGTGTGTATGCTGTAGTCTAGCTTTCATGCATAGATCATTAAGTTACTACATAAACTGGTACCTGGATGATCAGTTTAATGAATCCCATACATGACTGAAGTGTATTTGCATATATCACTGAGAATGTGTTATAGCTCACGTTTGGTACAGCTACAGTTGGCCCAAACTTATTGACAGGAAGATATCTGGCAGTCTTTGGTTTGACCTATTTACAGAACTATACAGAGAATTCCAAGCAGCTTCAAGGCTTTCACTGAAGAATTTTAGCTGTTTAGCTTTGTCATTGCAAAGCTTGATGTATTTTAGCATCCTTTAAACTATTTGGGGTGAGATCTTGGGTGCTCTGAAGGGTTGAATATCTTCCACTGACCATAATGGGATTTTATGAAGCTGGGAAAAAGAGCAGCAACACTTGTCACAGTGATAGCTCTTGTGGGAAATGGGATTTTTTTAACACTAATACATTATTCAAAGCTAATGCCATGACAGCTTCCTGACTTCTACTTATCTTCTATTTGTGGTACACTTTTGTCTATGTAGATTATGAAAGAAACTAATGTGGGTTTTCTTTCTTCTTTCTTTCATGTGCTTTTTGAATGGAAAACAATGATGGCACACTTCAACAGTACGGTAAGAAAAGGGAGGGGATTTCTGGCTTCACATTCTTCCTAACTTCAGTAACTTGCTTTTTCCCTTAGTACTGTTATGACTTTGTTTGCACCTGAAAAGCATACTGCAAACCTCCAGGAGTGATGCACTAGGAATATTTAGTTGCAAGTCTCAGGTGAAGGTGACGAAGTGTTAGCTCCTTCAGATTGTCTTAAATTAAAGGGGCTTCGTTTTTTCCATGCTCTTTGCTAAGGAGATCAGAGCAGTTTGAAACCCATTCTTCTACATAACAGCAATACTGGGACATAACCAAACTACGTGGCTTATCTCCAGTGGCCTTTAGGCCAGATGATAAATGTACAAAATAAGTCACACTACACTCTGCTGTCCTGGAGCCTTTCCGTTTGCCCGTGAAACTGAAAGTGGGTGTTTTATGCCTGTTATACCGTGAATCATAGTGTTTGTAAGATGTGCTCTTCTACCTAGACAAAAGACAAACTGTATAGGTGTACTTCAGTTCTTATGTGTGGGGACTTCAAAGGGCTGCCTGCCTGGAGGTACTTAAACTCTGATAGCCATCTCAAGTGAGAAGGTTCCAAATAAAACTCCTTGTCAGCAGAGAAAAGCTACTACTGCAGTACTTTTGTTTACTGATGATTCTTCAGCTTGCACAGCCTGGATTTAAGTGGTCCATAATGGATAGTGAATTATTTGGTTATATTCTAATGGCAGTTGATTAAGTAAAAATGCCAAGTTGATTTAATTTACTTTTCAGAACAGAAGTTGTCACTCAGATTCTTAAAAGTTGTAACTATTTCATAGATTCAAAAAAACCCAAGCTTATTTTTTATAAACTACAGTTGTTCAAATGAAACCCCTGAAATGACTGTAAAACCATTATCAAGTAGAGGTAGTGTCTCTCCACCTGAAATTTGCTTTGGTGTGGTGATGGTTACTCAAGGTGTCTTCCATTCTTACTGTGCACATAGTTGTGGTTGTGACTAGCTGTTTCTGGTCCTCTTAGTGTCCTTTAAAATTATTTAAATGGCTCCATTAAAACCTCTAAATCAACATCTTGTCTCCTGCTGACTTCATTTTCTGTGAATGTGCTTCTGTTGCTACATATCTTGTGCATAAGTGGTATTATAGATACACAGAGGTGTACAGTGTAAATACCATGTAGTCATGCAAGTCTCCTCAGTTATGCCATGTTACCTCTGGTGTGCTTGAGAGGCTTTAACCATTACTGATACAAATTTTCCTATCAGTAGGAATATAGTAAAGAAATGCTTTTATTCTGTTCTTTACAATGCTGTTCCTATGAATGTGAATTTGCAGAAGTCCTATATTGTTTTGCATATTGCACTGAAGTTGAACTATCAAAATAGTGTGTGTAACTTAAACTCACTTTTTTCTATTTTTTTTAGTTAAGTGTCTTGTATTGCAACCGCAGGAATCAAGTGTAGCTTTTAGTCTGACTGTATTATTACAAGCAAGACTGGCAAGAGTATCTTAGAATTAAAATTGCAAGAAATTTAAATACCTCCTGAGAATTCCAAATCATTAAGTATGTTAGAGTTACAGAAAATGTCAAAAGAATAGATACAGTTGGCATCTACAAAGCTTTTTCTTGCAAGGTACATCTCTTTTGTTGTATCTGGCCAAGTTACTTCTGAGAATGAGTTTTTATTTAGAAGAAGCTGATGCAAATACTGTGTGCGTCTTCTGTGCAAGGAATTCTGGTGAAGCCTTGTTGCTCATAACAGTAGTGGAAATTGAACTTATGACACTATTTTTCTCAGTTTAGAGTCTTTAGATAATACCCATCAAAATAAACTCTTGTCAGTTTTTCTGACTTGGTCCTTTCTACATCTTGTCTCTGTTTTTTCTACCTGTGTGCACACCTGTTGCTAACTGCTCTCCTCTGACGTTTGTTGAATCACTGAGTTTTGAGTAATCACCAAGTCGTTTCCGCAATTGCAGATGAAACTCAGGGTAACAGTTTGCTCTGCTTGCTGGCCCTGCCCTTTCCAAGAGAGGGTGTAAGCACTCACAAGAAGATGTTTGCTGAGCATTTCTTCACCCTCAGTGTAACATGAAGTTACACTTCAGTTCTTCACTTCATCAAGTCTTTACGTTTTCATTATATTTTTGAGAAGTCTTATTTGAAAGAGAGAAATGCTAACTCTCTGCACAGAAATGAGCTGTAAATCTGAAGTTATTATGTGATAATGCCAATCAGATGCTTAATGACTGCTGAGTTATAATTACACAAAATTCTATTTCACTGGCTTTAGGTAGTTCTTCTCCGGTCTGAAAGAAGACCCAGAGTAGGTTCCTTTTCCTTTCCTTCTGAAGAGTAGATCCTGCTAAAAGATAGGTTTAGTTTTTCTCTCTTACATTAAAAATAGTCTCTGTCTTTTCTTGGAATTTTACCCGTAACGCAGTTCTCTAGTTTTGTGTGGCTAAGAAAACACTGTAATACTAAAGGAGATTTTTGTTGCTGTTTAACTTCATTTTTGTTTTCCCTCTTCACAGCACTTTTGGGGGCCAGTTGCCAACTGGGGTCTTCCTGTTGCTGCTTTTAATGACATGAAAAAATCGCCAGAAATTGTTAGTGGCCGAATGACATTTGGTAAGACCTGAGATAAACTTCTTGTTAGGAAACTGACTCCAGAACACAGTTTCTGTCTTTTAAGCAGTGATATATTATTAGTTGTCTGCAAACTTGTAATCAAAGGAGATGTAGATATCAAATATCTTGTTATATAACTTCAGAGCCCATTTAAATTGAGGTACTGAAAAACTGCAGGGCTATTTTTGGAAAACTTTCCACTAATTTGGGGGGGGAGAGTGAGGCAGCTCTTGACTCCTAGAAGTTTTCATGACCAGACTGTCTCCTGAAGTATAACTCCTGTTATCTTATACAGTTACACACACTGGTTCAAAATGTAGCTCTTTACTCAGTTTTATTCTTTGTATAAAGAACAATGATGCTTTGTGGTTAGTGGGAGATTTAAGTATTTATCAACAGTGACAAAGTGAAGAAATGGTAATGCTTGGTCAGCAGGATGCAAGAAGCAGCAAAGAAGACTTTAATGCCTTGCGAAGCACTTGTCTGTGAGAGACTATTGTGACTCTTAATGAGAAATTCTTTTTAAATGAGAAATTATTTTTAAATGTATAAGGAATATTTTTTTCCACCTTTCTTTGGAACGTGTAGTTTTTGCCTAGATGGTGTCTCTATTTTCAAATTCTTTTCTAGGATTAGAAATCTTGTGGTTTTAATTTATTAGCTTTAACTTTGGCATTATGTCTCTTCCTTAATTCACTTAATAACTTAATTCTGAGTAATTCTTCTTCCCACAAGCAAAATACCTTTGGCTTAAGAAATTTTATAGCCTCCTTATCATTAGACCCTGCTTAGAGTAATTCAGTCCCTTAATAAGCTTCCTTGAGACAGAAGACTAGTTTAAATAGTCTCCAGTACAGCAAAACTCTTTTGCAAATAGTGTTTTGGTGGCAGCTACCTATCTCAGCAATAGTGAGACACCTTTTAAAATTTTTGCAGGTATATATAGTTTAGTACGTGTACAGAACCTGAGAGATGAAAAAAGAATATTTGTACTTTAAAAAAGGCTGTTTTCCTTGAACAATTAATTTTGTTCAAAATTTTACAAAAACAGTGAATTCTTGGGTTGTAATTGCCTGTATTTAAATTTAATTATGGTAGGAGAGTAGACGAAAATAGTTTCTCATCTTTCTGGAAAGCAGGTAACAAAGCTTCATGTTTCTGAATGTTCATGATTTCCTGGGCATTGAAAGCTCCTGATCTTAAAGTCCATTTTAAAATGTTCCCAGAAAGAACTGTATTTAAGTGATTAGTGTCTTTAAAAATACTTTCTTAGAAATTGTCAGAATAATTGTATAGGACAGACTGTCTCATTGAGATAAACTCCTATTTTCTGGCTGAGATACTTTAGATAATAAACTAAAAAGACTTCAGTTGTGTCACAGGATAGTGTATGAGCAAAATGAATTTTTATGGAAAGCTGCAGCCATGTAGATTTTCTTGTGTAGTATAAATGAGCACTGATTTGTGTTTTCTTGCAGTGGATCCTCAAAGTGGACATGTTTGTAGGGTTGTTGGAAAAGTCATAAGCAGCAACAAATGTTCTACCTGTCATTACATTTTACTAGTAGGAAAATTATGATTTAACAAAATGCAGATATTTACAATGTCTTAATATCATCTTTTGCAGCACTGTGTTGTTACTCCTTGGCTTTCATGAGATTTGCCTACAAAGTGCAGCCAAGGAACTGGCTTCTTTTTGCATGCCACTTCACTAATGAAGTTGCACAGCTTATTCAAGGAGGACGACTGATCAAATACAGGCAAGTCACATTTTAAAATGGGGAAGTCATAAACTGATGGCTCCTGGAATACACTGTTAGTGATTTTTAACTGTAGTGCAAAGCTCTGCATGGCTTCTGAACTTGTTTTAACTTCATTATCTTTTGCAAACCTGTTAACAAGCTTGTTTTCAGTAGGCAGAACGTTTTACCTTGCACCTCCTTTGAACCTTCTGAGGTCTGCACATAGAAAAGGCAGGAAGCTCTTATGGTCATGAGAGTGTAGACAGGGCCTTCAGCAGCTGCTGGCTGCTTTGGGGGCTCTTTCGTGCAGTCTCTTGGCTCGTCTGCATGAGTCCGTCTTGGTAACTAATTCCTGAGATGGAAACATCCATAAAACTGTGAAGGAGTTGAACACGTAAAAGAGAAGTCACACAAAACCTGTAAGAGCTGACCGTTCTATACATGAGGTAGAGCCCACTGAGTGTGCCTGGGGAACAGACTGCAATCAGTCTCATACCCTCATTGTGTAGCAAGTAGTGCAGACACTGCCCCAAGCAATCCTGGTGAGTCAGGATTATGGCTTTTCTCTCTTCTGCCTCAAGAAGTTACTGTGGAGCAATAGGAGGATGAAACCTCCTGAACTATAAATTAAAAAATGAGACCCTGCAAAACTGCAACTGGACTTGTCTCTGTATAAATCACTGACCAATGTCTTTCATGCATAAAGTTCTAGTGTAAGTGCAGAGTTTTTAAATAGCAATTGTAGTTCAGTATTCACTCTTATAAAAGCTGTTTTTCTTTTGGCAGGCTGGAGAAAAAGAACTAAACATATAACTTGAAATAAGCCAGGGAATGTATTCATCCTGAATTACAACCAAGGAAGACATGCCATCTACAGTTGCTGTGACGATTACAGTGGGGATCAAACAGAAACACCTACTATGAATATGACCCCACCAAGAATTCTTCTAATAATTTTTTATCTTCCCTTTTAGTAAGTACTAGTCAGCAATGTAAACCATTACATTTAAAGTCTTGCTGCCTTACTGGTCTTTAATAACTACCCTTTTAATAAAAAGTAAGCCACCCAAATAACAAGCAATATTTGAAAACCAACGTTTGTATCTAACAGTCTACAAAAGTGGCCCATGATGATTTGACAAAACTAATTTTAAAATCAACATGAACAGAGGTCAGTAAACAGAACTGTAGGTGGTATCGTTTATGTATTAACATATTCTTAAAAGCCATTTAACTTGAGTGCGTTCATTCCTATTCTTTTTTTTTTAACTTAAGCGGTGGCTTGCTGATCTACAAGAACAAATGTGTAGATAGGCAGCCTGGAAGTGAGCAGCCATCCCTCTTCCCTCACTGCATGCCTTGTCTCAGTAAAGAGACTTCATTAACATCCATTTTTATGTCGCACACTATTTAAAGAAGGCTTGGAAAAACAAAAGCATAGCACTGAATGAAGGAAGGCAACAAAGCTTGATACTGTTCTTTAAGAAGTTCTAAGTGGATTTTATTTTTTTCCTACTGTTTGAGTTATTCTAGATGTATGTAATTCTTACACAGGCAAAAACTAAACTTGTTTGGAGTCTAGGATCTGAGAGACACAAAGTGCCTTTCAGTAGTTTTTGACTTCATCGTGAGAGTGGTTTTCCTGCATGATCTGCCTGAAAGCTACATTGCTGTAAAGATAAAATTGACAAAGAATGTGAGAATGTATATTAGATTTTTTTTCCAGTGCAGTGTTTTTGAACAATAAACATGTTCCAAATGGCAATAAAACTCTCGAACACTTGGAAAAGTTTTGTTTTTCATACTGTGATAACAGACCCGAAAGTGAAATTTTATTATGGACCATCACTTTATTACTGTAACAGCATGAAGTAAAAACAAGCTTGAAAAAGTAAATGGTATGTACTGAATTTAGGTAAGTGTTTTCTGGATCCTAATACCTAAAACTTCTTCCCCCAGCAATGAAGAGTGTGTGGGTACTGAGACTGACTAGTCCTGCTGTGATAGGCAGGGTTGAAGTCAGAGCTCTCATTATGCAACTAAGTCAATATTACATATTGTCTTCTAGCAATTAGAGCAAGTCTTAATTGACCATCTTCTAATTCTGTTATGATGGCAACATTTTTTGATGGACATACATGAAAGAAGCAGATAGGGCATGTCTGCTGGATAGCTAGAGCTGGTACTGACTGCTGCTCCTTGCTTTAGAGAAGTTACTGCATAAAGCTGCCCCTTCAGCACTGCTGTCTTGTCACAAAAGTAGTCCCTCCCCTTCTCTCCTTGTCTCCTGGAATAGAAGCACCGTTATACTTCTGTATACATGAGTAGTGAGACACAAGTGGATAAGGACAGCTGACTGTCTTGGCACCTCATAGTTTGTTATATTACTTCTGGAGAGAAAAATAAGCTACGACTGAGTTTGAACTTCATAGCTGTGAAATGTGTTATGCCGCTCTTGGGTGAAGCTTGCAGCAGTAGAGGCTGTACTCTACTCTCACCTGCTTTGATCACTGTTCATTAGCTCCTGATTGTCTTTGCTTCTCTACCCAGAGAATGCCATTTCTTATGTGTTTCCTTCTATCTTTCTCCTTCTTTCTTCCCCGTATCTGTTCACTGTGACAAGGCTCAAATTCTTCCATACTGCACTAGTGCAAGAGTGAATTTTAGGTGGAAAGTGGGCTCTACCTTGCTTTGATTAGAGTTTTTAAACCAGGGGTGCTTCCTGCAGCCCATACAGACTTAAAAAAGGGGAAGGGGTGGCAGCAAAGCATTTTTCGTGGGACTTGAAGGGACAGGGCCCTGTTTGGGAAGGGGAGTCCATTCTGGGTTGGATTGTTGCAGCCTGTCAGTCTGCCTAGTGACAAGAGTAGGTTATATGGGCAGAGTGCCACCAAGTGGCTTGTGGCCTCTGTCAGTCAAAGCATTATTTACCAAGCCATTTACATACCATTTCTTTGTTTAAAGGTGCTGGGAGCAAGGGGATTATTGGAATATTATTCTAAGGAATTATTGCAATAAATAATTGCATGATTAGTCTGGCACAAAACACTGAAATACACTGGCATATGGCCATTTTGGATGGGGCTGCTTGGGATAATCCAAAAAGGGGAACAAAGCTCAAAGAAGACTGGAGATTTTGTATTCTTGAGGTTGACTACCTTAATGGCACTAATGGCTTCCTTTTTTTCTTTTCTTATTCCCCTCAGGTAGCGCTGGATGAAAGAATGAGGCTATGTGAGTTTCAGTGATTAATTATAAGTTAGAGCTTAGTATTTGCATTTGATTTATGAGATTATAGGGCTTGTCTGTACTTGCCATTATTCTGAAATACCTACTTGGTTTTAATTTCATTGCTTGGTTTAATAACAACTTTCAGCTGTAGGATATGTCCTGTCACTAGAAACCTGTGCTGCTCTGCTCCCAGCCACTGCCCTGTGCATACTGCTTCTGTTCCACCCCAGTAAGACTGGGAACCACGTGGCCTTTCCTCTCTTGCTGAAGTGGTTACTGCTATAGCAACAGCTGCTCTCTTCTTTCATGTCTTCAGACAGAAAAGAATTTCTCACCTTTCTGCGCAAGTCCTGCTACACTGGTGGTAAGGAATGCAACACCCTTAGGAATTCAAGTGGGAAACAGTACCAGCTAAGCTCTCAGTCTATCCCCCTTTCTCCCCAGTTTGAGCTGAAGATGTCTTGAGTTCCTTTCAAGGGAAGACTTAAGACTATAGCTGACTGTGGCATCAAAGTAGCTCAGAATCTCTTCTGTTATTGCAAGATTGAGTGTCCTTGATCTGGAAGCTTGAGGATTTATGATTCAAATGTGGAAATCATTTGGTAGCGTGGTAATTAATGGACAGAAAGCAATAACCATAATTGTGCAGTCAGAAGAGAAGGAATTACTTGGAAGGATTCTTTAATGAGTGTAGTAACACCTGCTGATAGTGAATTTTGTTCAACCTCACACAACTGTCTCATGTGTTAGAATAATTTTAGCCAATGCTGCTATATATGGGTGGTGTTTTTTGTTTCTTTTGGGAGGGGTTGTTCTGCAGGTTTTAGGGGTTTGGTTTGGTTTAGCTTTGTTGGGTTTGTTTTGTTTGGGGGTTTTTTTTGTTCTTGTTTTGGACGTTTTTTTGCTTCTAAGACTTCTAGATAGAGTGTTCCCTACTCTAAAACCAGCAGAAAAAAGCACTTGGCCACAGTGCTACCAATACAGCCTGCCAGCTCTCAGAGAAAACACACTCTTAGTAAAATGTAGTTCTCCACAGTATTGAGGGTTACCTTTTGTTCTCCATGCAAAGCACAATGGTGTAATCTGAGCAAGGTGTCATCACAGCAGAGAACTGGGGGGAAGTCTCAGTAAGTCTAGAGACAGAGAAGGCAGTAAAAAAAGGGAGAGTTTTCTCCTTGGGACCAAGACAGGTTTTGACATGGAAATAAAATGCTTGGAAAAGACAGTCCTAGATTAGGACAGACCAGTCTTATAACTGCTCCAGTATTTTCCCTAGATTCTTGCATGAATGCTGGTACAAACTGTATCAAATGCATTTACTTCAGCTGTGTGTGTTTCCAGTGTACATGAATGTGTATTACACCGCTACAGGCACAGACACAGGTTCTTTCCTTACATGCCAGTTCTAAGAATGTGAAGGCAGTCAAAAAGAGCAGGAATAAAAAGATGAGATAGAGACAAGTAAAAAAAAAAACCTATTAGAGTGATGTGTTCATATCACTTAGTCCAAAGCCCTTAATGAATGCAGTCTTTTTTGTCATGCTCATGTGACAGTAATTAAAATTAGCAGTAGAATATAGAACAGTAATACGGGCAACATTCTCAAGCATATTTACCAGCTTTCTTGGGTTTTTAGCCTGTGTCTCACAGGGTACATTGGTCCTGTCTGCACTTGAGGAAGAACAGTGTTCACTGCCTGATGCAATATGACTGCAATTCTGCTTCTATAGAGCTGGAGTATTTCTGCTGCCAACTTACACAAAGGCTAAAAAGTTTATCTTGATTGAGCAAGACATTGCTGTAAGTTTTACTGTCTCTATAAAGTAGAAAAGCAATCAGTCTGGTGTTTAAAATTAGGCAATTTCTTTATTAAATCAATTGTGGAGAAGTCTGTCTCTCCCCACCCAATCGCTTTCTGCCTTTGCAGATCTAATACCTGTCAGTGCATTGCATTTAGTCACTGTGGTAACCACTTAAAAATAACCAATGTCCATGGAATCAACTCAGTAGCAGCCAGAAGGTAGAAATACTGGTTTTCTGGATAACCTGCTCTGAGTGCCACCACTGAGATCCTGCTCCTTCAAGATCATTGCCTCTCTCACATGGCCTAAGCCTGACCATGAAATTGCTCTCTTCTTTTCCGATTTTTCATCCTTTTCCCTTTCTTTCCACCTGCTTTAACAGCAGGTTTCAAGTAACTATGGCAACAAGGCTGGGAATTCTCTGCTTATTCGTTTTGGCTGAAACCTGGGTCATGTCTTTCTCATTAAGTGAAACTTGTATGGGGATAACTGGTCCAAACTCAGCCTTTGGTACAAGAGAAGGCAATGTCCGTTATGGCAGCACTTGCACGGTGGCTGTATTTGGTCCATTGTGTTAGGAAAATGTAAAGGTACAAAGTAAGCCACTTAAAATTTTGAAAGTATTTAATAATTTCAAAAGCATTTAGTACATAACTTACTCAGGGAGAACCATTGCTGTAACTTGCTCTAATTGATGTTGATTTATACACTGCTGGGAATAATTTCATATTGTGTTTCTTGTCCTAAGGTGTGTATTAACTAAAAGGATGCCTTCTTGGAGTGATATTGAGTGATGTAAATGGTACCAGTAGCCTCTTTAAAGAGGAAATGTTCTAGTGTGAAATTTTAAAGGTGTGTCCTGACAGGACAAGATATCAATCTCCTCTAATCTATCACTGCAGTCTGACTGGATCTGAAATCACAATTTCAGGACAGAAAGCTCTCCAGATTTTAACTTGTTTCAGTGCTAAGGGAATAGCAAGATTATCTCAAAAGTCCCTGTCTTACAGATTTGGATATACCATGTCTCTTTGCACCTAGGATGACTTCAAATTCTAAAACAATTGCTGTGAACAATTTTTTCATGTGGAAGCCATGCAAAGCAACAATTACAAGGTATTTTTGTACGCATTTGATGTTATGGGTCACCTACAAGCAAAGCACAAAGCCAGCAGTGTGATCAGTAACCCATCTATTATTTTGTGTGTCTTATACTGTAACTTGGTAAACATCAGCATCAGCTCTCAGCTAGATTATTGTTAGTAACAGGAATGAATGTGTTCAGAGATTTGGGAGGGTATCCAGTAGTGTATCAGCTGACCAAGCGTTTGTACTACCTGATGGAGCGTATGATGCCACACAGAGATGAGCTCACGAGGCTTTTTGGTACTTCCTTGCATGTGTTGTTTTGGCCACAATGAGCCAATAAAGGTTATTACCTTTCCCTCCAAGGCTTTGCAGTAGCTCACAGTGTTCTTGTGAATCACACACACACCTGGCTACTACCAGGTGCCTGCCAAGCACACTGGGAAATCTGGTTTTTGTGTGCCTCAGTTTTCCACATCAGAGACCTATGAGTGAGGTTACTTTACGTCACTAGAGAAGTGATGACTGGATCTGGAAAGGTTGGAGTCACAGCAGAAACCATGAATCTGGATGAAGCCATCATTGTGGCCTGTGACTTAGGTTGCTCTGCAGACAAATGGAGAGATGGGTTTCCTGAACTGAGGCAAAGAAAGGGGTACATTTTTCAGCTTTTGCTTTCTTGTTCCTTGTTTTTAGATCACCACTACGTGTCACTGTTAGCAATGCAGGCTTGTTGGAAGATGTTCATAATTGCATTTTCAGGAGCAGAGGATCTTTTCAAAAGATATGAAGGGCATTCATTCCCCATTGTTAAGCTCCCTTCCCTTCAGAGACCTTCAGAAGCTGCTGCTTTGTGTGATGTGATATGTTTGCACCATGCAGCAGGATTGAGGTGGGGTCTTACCAAGTGGAACAGGCAAGTTTCTAAAGCAGCTCAACATTTTCTGTCTTCTACCATGCTCCCAGTAGGTCTCTGTAAGACCATTTGTTTAACATTCCTTATAACCCCTGACCTTAACCTTTCAGCAGTATTCATTCAAATATCCATTTCCAAAGGTAAAGAATGCAAAGGTGGGGAGGGGTACAAGACATTAGAGCCCTACATGTGACCGGAGCAATCACAGAACTGTTATTTTTGTGCAGTAAGTGTTTACAGCTGTTAGAGCTACAAGACTGAAGGGTACAGACACTGCTCTGTGTACATTAAAAGTACGCAACCAACTGCATCAATTCAGTAAGTGGGCTGAATTCAGACATTTTTCAAGAAGACAACATTACTTAGCAGACTTTCTAGTTAGCTTCGGATTTAGATACAGATACATGCAAATCAGTAAGGTCAAGAATCAATGAAACTTGTAAGCAAACCACACCATCCCTTATGAACAGAGAAACTGAGGCTTGCAAATCCGTAACACTATCATCATAAAACCAGAAATTATCTCCAGATGTGGTAGGTTTGTGATCTAAAGGCATAATGATATTTTGTACCAGCTGTTTTGACTTGTGTTAGCAAAAGAATTTGAGATTTTTAGGAAAGCAGAGTAATTTTTTGATCCTGCTGCCTTATCAGCCAAAGTTCATCAGCACAGAAACACTGAACAACCTAGGCCTTTAAAACTGCCTCTTTTTCATGGCAAGGTAATGACTGTCTCATCGTATTTCATGACAGTATAGAGAATTAAGAATTTCTGTTGAGCAGAGAAACTAGGAAAAATACATTGGGGGTGACCTTCTGCTCAACAAAATAGCAGGGAAACAAAAAACACCCTTTGCCTCATTCAGGAGTGAAACAGCTGGGGGTTCCAGGCAGGCTGCACAGCCCTGGCAGCTGCAGGTGGGAGGAGGGGCCAGCAGTAGCATGCAAGCTGGACTCCCCACACTGCCTGGGTGTGCACTGCTCTTCTCTGTTTTCTCTGTGCACTTGTTCACACAGAAACAAAAGAACAGATTCAGCTTGCTCTCTGCCAGGTGCTTACCTGCCTGTACTCCCTGTACTCCCAGAAAGCCACCAGTAATCCAAGGCACAGCCAACCACTCCTGCTTAAAGTCATGCAGACCAGAAGGCCAGACTCAGATTTAAATTGTCTGCATCTAGCCATATCTATCTATAAATTGGGAGAGAAAAAAAAAAACCAAAACAAAGAGAACTTTCTTGGCTTTGTATTTTGCTCTCATGTATGCTTTGGAATTAAAATACTTTTGTAACAAATCATTTTGTTACAATTTTACAGGCTACTAAGGAAGATGATTTGTACACACTAAGGCACACCCTCATATACTCTCTCCATTCTTTCTCTCATTTCCCCTCTCTGCTTGCAGGCTAATGGTTATGTTGTTCCCTTACACACGGTCCTCCCTGCTCAAGTCCTCACAAGGTATGGGCAATGCTGCCTGGCTCAGGTGACATTTTGCTGTTGTTTGGTTACTTTCACACAGCCATATCTGCAAATGTTTCTCCCATTATTAATTTTAGCCTTGACCTAAAGCTTCCTGAGATGCCAACGACCTGTCATCAGGCTGCAAAGGTACAGTTTGTGTCCAGTGTTTCACCTAAAAGCCAAGGTAGAAGGCACATGGGAAACTTACTAAGTGTGTGTGGGGAGGGGAGGAGGGTGGGAAAGGAAGGTTTCTGTCCTAAGGGCCTCACTGGGGGCTCTGCTGCCCTGGCTTTTATCAAGTTTCATTCACACAGCAGCAGGTTACACAGCTCTTACCACTCATCTTTCCTGCCCCAGCCCATGCTGCTGCCTGCAGTCACTTTGCAGGCACCTCAACACCTCGATCCTTTCCTGCATTCCCCCTGCAAACGACCCAGGCCAGCGCTGAGGTGTTCGTCCAAAGGCCGGTCACACAACAGAGACACCCGTGCAGGAACAGCCCCAGAGGCGTACGGGGTCAGCGTCTGACCAGAGCAGGACAGGGAAGCCCTGCATGGAATGACCAGGCTGGACCAGGGCGGATGGAGAATGGAGTGTTGCTGGGAGCGAGCACGCAAAGCGAAAACACAGGGCAGCGTGATAGCCTCTGCCACATCCCTTCCTCCAGTGGCAGAGGTCAACAGACCACACAGCGCCACACTGAAAATCTCTGGAAAAAGGAGTTCGCACCTAATCCTATTTCTCTATACCCTACCCATTCTAGCTGGGAAAACACCTGGTTTGGTCACAAGTGGGTGCAGGATGCCTCAGGCACCCCCAATTCAAGGCGGGCCAAAGCTGTCCGCGGTGCGGTTCGCAGTGTGCCTGCCAGCTGCTCGTGAGTGACCAAACGCTTGGCCCGCCTGCAACGTGCCCGTGGAACAGCCAGGCCAAGCTGGACACCGCCGGCTGCTTGGAACTACACTGTGCTCCAGGGTCATCCTAGAGCACACGGCACAGGAGTGCATCCAGATGGTTCTTGAAGACTTCCAGTGAGGGAGACTACACAACCTCTCGGGACAATCTGTTCCAGTGCTAGGTCACCTGCATAGTAAAGAAAAGTTCTTCCTCACATCTTCCTCACATCCTGAGCATCAGTTTCTGCCCTTTGCCTCTGGTCCTACTGCTTGGCACCACCGAGCAGAGCGTGGCTCTTCAACTGATGCACAGCAGTTCCACCTGAACATGAGGTGCTCCAGCACCAGCGTGTCCTAACGCGGTTCTGCCGGGGCCCTGCGGACCCACGGTGCTCTGTTCTGTGTTCTGTGTTCATCGCTCTCTTGCAAATCACGCTGCTGTGCGAACGCCGACTCTGCGGGCGCGATGAAGCTGGGGTCAGGCTGAAAAAGCCCTTCTTCCTCCCCAGTGCCTCCAGCGAGGGCTGCACCGGAGCCCCCTCGCCCCACCCGTGCACACGGCCGGCCGGCAGCGCCAGCACTGTCCCCCGGGGAGCCGCGGAAGAGG